>JBAKBP010012480.1:0-67277 GCA_037953745.1 Lithodes maja
CTGTATAAGTGATGTGAGGAGCATACTGTATAAGTGATGTGAGGAGCATACTGTATAAGTGATGTGAGGAGCATACTGTATAAGTGATGTGAGGAGCATACTGTATAAGTGATGTGAGGAGCATACTGTATAAGTGATGTGAGGAGCATACTGTATAAGTGATGTGAGGAGCATACTGTATAAGTGATGTGAGGAGCATACTGTATAAGTGATGTGAGGAGCATACTGTATAAGTGATGTGAGGAGCATACTGTATAAGGTCAGTGGGAGGGACGCAGGTTTACAAAAGTGAACGGGTCTTTACGGGATGTGCAAGGAAAAAAGAGAAAGGTTGGTGGGATTATGACACAAGGGGAGGACAACTTGAAATGAGCTATAGCAGTATATAATATGCCATTTATAAGAACAAAATACAATAAATATATGGCTAGGAAAACAACCATATTAACAGATAAAATAGAACTTTAGGACAGCATGTTAGGTGTAAACATTAACTCCTTCCCTAGGATGACACTGTTTTGTGCATTGTGGATGACATTAGATAATCTTAACCCTTTCCCTGCATGTGGGTATGCTACTGATAATGGGTTATTTTCTAACCTTCCCATCTCTCTTATTGTAAAAATCGTCCTCATCTTCTCTCTCAACTCCCTTTCTCTCTCTCGAATCTGCGTTCTTCGCTTTTCACAAATCCTCATCTACCTCTGTCTGTTGTCTATTTGTGTTTGTTTCTCTCTGCCTCTCACATTATCTCCGAAATACTGTTGCAACACTTGGAACAGCAGTGTTTTGGAGGGCAAGTAACCTCGAGGGGTCGCATGACCTTTTGTTGCTTGTTTTCCTTTGTACTCTCTCTCTCTCTTTGTGCTCATTTGTACCTCTGTTGTTGACCTACCATTACCCCTTACAACCCCATTCTCTCTTCACCCCCCCTTTTAACCCTACCCTCTCCTCTGTGCTCGGTCTTTTGAACTTTCCTTAGAAGTCACAATATTTCCTTTCACCAAGTATATTTCACACATCACACCCATAATATTTTCTTCTCTATTTTGTTCTATCTTCTATTTTCCTTACTTTCCATTTTCAGATGTTAGATATTATCTCCGTTAATTGCTTTTTCCCTTCCGTCATCAGTTTCCATATCAAGGTTCTCTCCTCTCGTTATTATTCTTTCTTATCAATACCCTCACCTGTCACTTATGTCTTTTTCAGTGCCACAATCCTTTGTAATTAGTAATTCCTTCGCGCATCCCTCTGAAAACACTCAAGCATCAATTTCAATCCTGTTCCACCCTCTCTCCTCATAGCCTGCTTCTTCTCATCTTTCCTCTACTAATATTTCATTCTCTGTTCACGTATGTTTGTCCTCTTTACCTTGGCTATCACTGCCTCTTGTGCCAACTCTCATCTCCAATCTTATTCCCTCTCCCTTCTCAAGCCTTTCTCCTCCCTCTCGCTCATCTCTTAACTTCTACCCTCTCCTTTCTTCTCTCACATTAAACAGATAACAGAAACAGATTAACTTGCTCATGTAGTAATGTACACCCTATGTGGTGGATTGTGTTCTTTTATTTAATAATTTTCGTTTTAGTAAGCGTTGTTTCCACATAGCGATTTTGATAATTTAATTTGACTTTATATTGTCCTTGTCCCAATTTTGGTTTGTTTAGTTTGCAAGTTTTACATTTTAATTATGCTTATTTAACCCATAACTGGCAGCACCCAGCTATTGTCGAGTGAAATAAATGTAGCCTATGTGGCGGGTCACGGCTATTGTCGAGTGCAATTTTGAGCACATAATGTGCTCTGAGAGAGAGCGGAGCGGTGGGAGGAGCGTAGATTACCTCCTGACCGCTCGCCACGGACGCCGTGGACCTACTGAGATTTATTGCACCCTACTCCACCCTCTCTCACTTGCTACACACGTAATAATGTAAGAAAATGACCGTATTTTAGCGATTTTGCCCTTCGGTTGCACGATCGTTGCAAGACAACCAGTGATCGTAGAGGGATGCTTCGGGTGTCATTGGAAAGCTCATTTTACTCCCTTTCAGGGATACATACTTGTATTACGCTCTGGGTCTGGTTTATGCATGAAAAAGAGCACGGAAACAACCCCATTTATGGTAATAAAAAATGCTGGGCGGTACATAGAAATTACCGCCTAGGCCGCTCGTAAGGTGTTAAAAGCGTTTTAGTGTGTGTGTGTGTGTGTGTTGGGGGGTGGGGGGAGGGGGTTATAAGGTGGATTGCTGGATTTCGTGCGAGTTGTGTGTGTGTGTGTGTGTGTGTGTGTTATTTATTTTTTTATTTTTTTTTAATTCCAACTACTCCCTCTCGGGCATAGGCTGATAGCCTTTACACTCTACCGCTGAACACGGTGAGGCCCGTGAGGTCCTGTTCCAGTCTAGGGAGTGAGACATGCGAAGCACCTATTCGCGGCTCGAACCCAACTCCATCTCTGAAGCTGCTTCGCCTCTGCGCTTCACAGTCTCACTCCCCAGGCTCGGACCCTCACTCTCAGAACGCCACCTATTGAGCAATTAACGCACTAGGCATTGCCCCCCTGTAGCATATTTTGAATATGGGAATATTCATACAGTGCTATTTAATCAGGGAACAATTAGGGTATTTTGTTTTTGTGTGTGTGTGGTTGAGAGTAAGAGTGAGTGAGAGTTGTTTTTTCTATGTGAGTGAGGGAGACAAAAGGCAGAACTGCCTGTAGAGAGTGCCACCTCCAGAGTTGAAAGAGTGATGTGGCCAAAATCAAGGGACACACAAAGTTTGAAGAACTCTAAGTCATAGGAAAAGGGAAAAACTGATTCTGGGAGAGAGTTCCCGAGTTCAGCTATTGAATACAAGACAGATTGAGAATAATGTTTCACTCTTGGGTTGGAGAGTTGCACAGAGTAAGGGTGGGATTGAGTTGCAAGACGGGTGTTACATGCTCTGTGAAGAGGGGGTGGTATACACTGAGAGAGCTATGAGGAACACTGATTTTCGTAATAGCGGTAGAATAGAGAGAGAAATGCAACATTGCAGTGAAGATATACTGCAGATAATTGATCAGTGGATGTAATTTAACCCAGGGACTGCGGCCAGACTCTTAAGAGGTTCTACTAGGCGAATGCAGCCAGACTCTTAAGATCCAAGGCATTAAAAAAAACATTTCAAAACATCCCAGTGGCACTCAAAACAAAGCAATATGTGGTTAGGTGAGATCATTCCCCTCCATTACTTGCTACCACACCTACACATGTGTCCCCCCCCCCTTCTCCTCCTCCCCCTCCTCAATTATCAGGTATTTTCCCTATTTTTCCTGATATTTATCAAGTATTTTTGTGCGAGGACGGTTGAGCAAGAGGGAGGAGGATGGAGGAGTGTATCTCCGACCCTCTAAGCCAGTCTGAGAGCTCCCCTTGTGCTCAGTATCATCCGAGACAAGAAGGAGTGAGGGTGTTTCTCTCTCGCAGGTCAATGTCAGATTACGACCGTGGGGCAAAAATATTACGATTTTCACCAGCCAACTGCTGTTACCACTTGTTTTATTGCTTTCCAATGTTCATATGTTTATATTAAATGTAAAATAGGCGTATATGGATAAGTATTAATTATATAATATGGTAAGAGATGATTTTAGTCATGAATTAATCAGAATACCTTCGCATGGTGGGCTTTTTCAAATACCAGAGCTGCGCAACTTATGATATAGTTAATGAGACGGAAGGCTTTCTTTTCTACTTTGTCTAGGAGTGCTGTGTGGAAGGAGCCCAGCCACACGTGTGAACAATATTCAATACATGGAGGCACTGTTCCCCTGTGCGGAGATAGCAGTTGCACATGGATAAAGAACCCCCGGAGGTGGTTGAGCAGACTCATCTTCTGGGAAGCTGTTTTAGCAAGAGTGGTATTATGATCTTTCCAAGAGAGATCAGAAGAAAAAGAGACACTGAGAATATTAAGAGAAGATGAAGGGATAATGTGTATGTTGTTGAAGAGTAGGTCGTAGTTTTCTGGACGAGGGCAATGAGTAGACAGATGGAGAAATTGAGTTTTGGAAGCATTGAAAACAAAAAGTGTTCTCTGCCCCAATTAAATATAGTGGAGAGATCAGAAGATAGGTACTTTATGGCCTCCTTACGTGAGTTTTGGAGTTCTTGCTGTGAATGCTGAGTGAGTGAGTGAGGCAATACGAGAGCTTGATGTTTAATATTTTGGAGTCTGATTGTAAACTATAGTCTATTTATTTTCAACTGACAGTAAATTGTAAAGTTCCCATCAAGATGTCTCACCTATTTTGAAGATCTTGTAGTGAAATATGATGTTAATTATATAAACTTGGTCTGAGTATGATGCATTGACATAGTAGTTTCATATTATTCCATTAACCCGTGGAGCCCCGGCTAGTTTTGTAATGTTTGCGCACCAGAACCCGGCCGGTTTTCAAAAAATGGTTTTATTCCAGAAACAATAGCGAATGGGTTAGGAATGAAGGAAAAACCACGAAAAACCGCTCAAAAAGCTTAAAAAATGGTCCTACAGAGCCCCCGAAAACGGATTTTATAAGAGTAAAAAATTGAAGGCAATTATCCCAAAAAACCAGGTTATTGCGCGCTCGCGCGCACGCACGTGGACTTTGAGAGTTTTCAACCATCGGCACGGTTGCGTGGGATACGTACACAGTTCCCATACAAATCTGAGCCCTCTTGCGTGGCTACACCTGAGGTTACGGTCGGCGCAATTAGGGGAAATTAGGGTGACTCGCCAGGCGCGTCTCTGGGGCTGTGCGTTACATACATCGCCGACGCGCCAGGCGCGTCGCTGGGGCTGTACGGGTTAAGTATCGAGAAATTAGGTGCTAAGGAATTCAATTTACCGTCACTTGAAATACAACCGACTATAGTGGCCTCCAACACCTACCACAAGTATCTCTCTCTCTCTCTCTCTCTCTCTCTCTCTCTCTCTCTCTCTCTCGCTCTCTCTCTTTCAGTGAAGCGGCTGAATGAATGAGGGTTCGCCACTAAAGCGAGCGTTTTTCCACCGCACCTCTATTTGGGTTAGGTTTTGCATATTTACAGCGTTGTCATCATCTAAATTGTTTCGGCTTTTCGGTGCCTGCTAAAACACTTCCCATAAATGAGATTTTGCGGAGGTTGGGGATGATTTGGAAATGAAGGTGGAGTTGGGGAAATGGAGGTGATATGGCTGAAATTTGGTAGAAGTTGGTAGGGTGAAGCGCGAGGGAAGGTGATGGGGGAAAGTCGAAGAACAGGAAGCAAGAGTTGAGAATAATGGTTGATATAGAGGAATGGGTGAAGGAAGAGGAGGGAAGGTATGTTCGGGAACGATCAGAGTTGAGGAAAGGCGGTAGGGGCAATGGGGGATTGGAGGCTGTTGGGGTGACATAGAGGATGAGAGGCGCGGGGAAGGCGTTAGGAGAGGGGGGAGGGGGTATATATACTGGCAGTGAGGGAAGAGGAGAGGTTACGGTAAAGAGAGACTCATCCAACAGTATCATCCTTTTGAAACTCAAGCACCAATCTGCAGTGGCTACGAGAATGTTCATCATATCTTTGCGTGGCTGGCAGTTTATTATCGTTCTGCAGGTGTTGTTAAGATGGTAGACAGTAGTGAAGGATGGAGTTCTGTGTATGTGTGTGAGAGAGAGTGTGTGTGTGTGTGTGTGTGTGTGTGTGTAAAAGAGTGAGAACAGGAAACGAGAGCTGAGAATTAATGAGGAAAGAAGAGAACAGGAGAGGAGCGAGACGGCAGATGTAACCAAAAATCAATAAAATATTATGAATTGTGTTGTGAAGAAATATCTGGTGAAACGACAAAAGGTGTATGTTGCCTTTATGGACTTGGAGAAGGCCTATGACAGAGTGAATAGAGAAGGTATCTGAAAAGTACTTAGAATATACGGAGTAGATGGCAAGTTGCTGAAAGCAGTGAAGACCATGTATGAGGATGCAAAAGCGGCAGTACGTGTGGAGAATGAGCAGAGCGAGTTCTTTGACCTGAATGTTGGGTTGAAACAGGGGTGTGTGATGTCCCCGTGGTTGTTTACTGTATATATGGATGGAGTCATGAAAGAAATACAAGGAAGAGCAGTGGATGAGTGGAAGCTGCCTGTACTGCTGTTTTCTGATGAGCGATAATGAATGGGAGTTGCAGGGTCTGGTAAATGTGTTTGAACAGTGTGCAAAAAACGGAATCTGAAGGTAAATGCGGGGAAGAGCAAGGTTATGGTCTTCGAAAGGGGTGAAGCCACAGAGTGTGAGGTGAAGTTGAACGGTCAGGCTATGGAGATTGTCAGCTCATTTAAGTATCTGGGCAGTGTGCTGAGTAAAGATGGGACTATGGATGAAGAAGTGCGGGACAGGGTGCAACAGGGGAAGAGGGTTGTAGGAACGCTGAAAGCAGTAACAACAAATAGGGTGGTCAGTATGTGTGGTAATCCCGACACTGACTTACGGAAGCGAAGCATGGACGTTTGAGAAGAGACTCGGACCAAGAGTGAGATGAATTACTTGAGAAGTGCGTGCAGAGTTACATGGAGGGATAGACAGACGAATGAGGAAGTAAGAAGGAGGTGTGGTGTTGAGGTAGATGTGCTGGAAAGTGTGAAAAGGAGCAATTTGAGATGGTTCGGCCATATGGAACATATGGGAAGCGAGAGAATGACTTAGAAGGTGTACGAGAGCGAGGTGGAAGGACAGAGAGGGAGAAGTAGACCGAAAGAGAGGTGGAAGGATGGCGTGAGGAAGTATATGGATGAAGGCGGTACTGGCGTCGACTGACTGGGGACAGAGGTGCATGGGGGTGGTTCGTTCGTGGCCACCCCTTCAGGGATCACGGCGTCAGGCAATAGATAGATAGATAGATAGTTAATAAGAAAGTGCACCATAGAAATATAGGAAACATATAACAGTAACACATTATAAGAATAGATGATGTCGGTGGCAACAGTGGAGGACATTAATTTTTACAATACAATTTCAGCATTTATAACATGCAAATTCCTGCCAAGAAGCAAAGGAAAAGTCCACTAAATTTAAGTCAGCTTGGATGGTTTAAAGACCTTTACAGTCTTTTATTTATATATATTTATACCTACAGTTGCTTCCACTATTCCACAATAAATATGGAAGAGCTTTACAAGCATAAGATTATGACGGGGCAGGCATAGCTTGACTGTATATATGGCCCTTTTTTCTCTTCGTATTGGTTACAGACAAATTATAATATATTCTGAATACCCTAGGATATTTTGACTCAAATACATATATACATATAATATCAAGTATTTTCGTGCAAGGACGGGTGGGAGAGAATATGAGGATGCTGGAGTGTATCTCCGACCCTCTAAGCCAGTCTGAGAGCTCTCCTTGTGTCTCACTACCATGCCAGACACAAGAGAGGGAGTGTGTTTCTCTCTCACCAGTCAAGGTCAGATTACGACCGTGGGGCTAAAACATACAATTGTCACCAGCCAATTGCTCTTACCACTTGTTTTATTGCAATGTTCATATGTTCATATTAAGCGTAAAATAGGTGCATATGGATAAGTATTAATTATATAATTATATGGTAAATTGATGATTCTTGTAAGGAATGTACAGTAGCCCAACTAAGTTTTGCGACAAAATTAGGTACGTGGCACCTGTCTAGTTTGCACTCCCGTCCCAAGCCCGTGTGGTCCTGTCTAGCAGAGACCCGTGGTGTCTAAAAATCAGGCGCCACCGCCTGCGATACCACAACTAAGACACACAGACAAAGTACTCGCATATTATGCTGGGCGCTACTTATGACAATATTGTTATCATTATTTGTTTGTATCATAATAGAAGGCTCTCTCTCTCTCTCTCAGGATAATATCAATCGATTGTCACGCTACACTATTTGTAGATTAATTAGCACACACACACACACACACAGAAATGGAAGGCAAAGTTCGGTGTTATAAACCTACATTCTACGCTGATTTCCCTGATAAAACAATGAGGTGTAAATATTTGTGTTCTTTTATCTAATTAACACTCTTTAGATAATACAGGTATGTTATGATCTGCATCGTCTTGCAGTGCTGGGTTATACGCGTAGTTATATTTGCAACAGCTGCATCAGGTAATATTATTAGTGATAATAATGTGTTTTAATATACAGCTAAAGTTCTTACTGTTTCTATGAGATACTATTAGAGTATAGAAAATTATCGTTACCGTCTCCTGATATTAGAATCTAACTTCGATGAAATTCTGTCTACTATGGAAATATATGGAAGTATAACTAAACATTCCTTAGTTTACCGGGTATATAATTTAAGTTCTATTTTAAAGAATCACACACGCACACACACACACAGTGGCCTGTAGCATATTGGTTAGCACACTTGGTTCACAGCCTAAAGGACACGGGTTCCATTCCCGGGCGAGAAAGAAACATTTTGGCAATTCTTTTTACACAATGCGCCTCTCTTGACCTAGCAGTATAAATAGGCCTCTGGAATAAGAGGCCACTTACGACGTCTTTTTTAGTGTGGGTGGTCTATTACTAGCTGGACGGGTACCGTACAGGTCAACCAAAAACTCAAAATCCAGATATCGGCAATTGGCTGATTACAGATTACATGCATATTTACAGCCACTCTAACCATGCATTAACACTTCACACAATACAGTATATTCCCAGGTCGAACTGTTTTCGGTAAAAAAACATAATAAAAGTATTGGAAACTGAGGTGATCAGAAAATCCTCAATACTCTCTTGCCCACATCACACCTAGTCAGTATAAATAGGCCTCTGGATTCAGCAAGGTTGCTGAACGCGGTAGTATGGTTGGGATGAGCGATAGTGGGGTGCCGGAACGTTTAACGGTGGCAAAAATAGGTGGGAAGGACAAATGACAGACCGACATAGAAGTGCAGCTAAGCGGAAAACCACGTCATAACAGGACCAAGAAATTAAGCAGTAAATAGATAGCCATCCATTCTCCAACACCGAGGTAGCTAAGCAATATTTGCAATTTCAAACTTCTACAGAAACTATACGCAAGATATTAAAGGAGATGGGATATAAATATAAATCACCAGCTGTCAAGCCAAAGCTAAACAAGAGGCACAAACTAGGCTTGATTTCGCTCGACTATTTGTTGACCAGGGCATTGACTATTGGGCACGAGTTGTTTTGATAATGTCAGAGAGGTTCCATAATAGTACCAGGATGATTCAAATTGTATCACTTAGCCAAGTTGGCGGGGGTTCTTCAAATAAGAATAAAGTTTGCTTCCCTTATATCCGCTCATGGCCGAGTGGTTACGGTGCCTAACTCTCCCAAACATACCTGGAATGAGCGGGTTCGAATCCTGGTCAGGATACCTCTCTCCCAACCAAGGGTTGTTTTCTCAGACAAGAACACTTTCAGCTCAACCACGCATGGGTCGAAGATTGCTCTGTTGGAGGTCTAGGAACACACGGCATGCGAGTTAGTCCTAGTTGATATTGTGCATAAAATATATAGAATAGTCATCATACAGAGTAATACTTTCCATCATAATCACTCTTGGCTAATTTCATATTAACCGGGCATTATAAAACATCTCAATTTCTTTACTCATACACTAATACCCCTAACTTACTAATTAACTCCTTACTGTACTTATATTGTCCAAATACTATTAAACTAGCATGACTTGATGTAATATGCACATTAACCACTCCTGTCATTGGTTGAACAATCATGAACAAACATGTCAAACAATCATTGGTTGTTTACCTAAAAAACAACCACCTTCGGTTTAGTAACTCATCCTAGCCACTTCGCCCGCCACTATCTGTGCAATATAGGATAGCTCTTCCCCTATTACTCCCTTTCCCCTTAGTGAATGCATATGACTTGTTTGCGAATATAATAAATAATACCTTACCTAAACTATCATTGGTGAATAGAGAGACCAGTTTATCATGAGAATCAATACATATATAGGCCTAATCATTAATTCCATTAGGATTGACTAATTTTGGCAGTTTAATCAGGCTTTCCAATAGAGGGTTTATACAACTTAACCCACTGAGCCCCAGCGACGCACTGTTTGCATCGGCAATGTATGTAACGCTAGACCCCAGCGACGCGAACAGTGCGTCGGCCACTAAAAAATCTATTATTCGGCTCGTATGGTAGGAAGGGCTTGATAATTGGAGGGGAGGTACCGTAGAGTGTTGGCAAACAGGGACGGTACATGTGAACCGGCCAGCCAGGCCGCGCGGGTGGTGGTGGTGGGATAAGTGGCGCCACTTTACCCACTTATTTCACCGCAACTTTGGACCTTATCTACTCCTGTCGTATGGGAGCTAGAGGCTTGAGATTTGTGTGAGACACTCCTTAGTATGTACGCATTACAATGCCATACTCAGTTGTCACCCTAGTGCTGCCGGGCGGGTGGTCATGCGGGGGAGGTGATGAAAAACACTGTACCCACTTATATCCAAACGACTTTCGACCTCATTTACTCTAGTCCTATGGTAGCTATAGGCTTGAAATTTGTGTGAGACACACCTTAGGATGTACACATTACTTGACCATGCTCAGCTATCCCTCAAGTCCTGCCGGGCGGGTGGTCATGCGGGGGAGGTGATGAAAGACACTGTACCCACTTATCTCCCAACGACTTTCGACCTCATTTACTCTTGTCCTATGGTAGCTATCGGCTTGATATTTGTATGGAATATTCGTTAGGATGTAGGCAATGTATGGCAACCCACAAATCTCGGTTTCTTGGGACAAAGGACGTATGTGACAAAGGAAAGTCAGTTTACCCATACATCTCGCGAGTGCAACACCATGTCGGATTTACCACGCCGTTACCCACGCAGGGCATTATCCCTGGCCGATGCCATGGCCATAATTGACGTGAGTGATGTGCCTGATAGTGACACTGGATCATCAAATGACGATTCAGAGGACGAATATAGTCCCACTGTGGCCGAGTATGATGAAATGCATGAGGAGGAACCCTATCTCCCCATCGCTGAACGGTACGCCAGGCTACAACAAAGGAATGCGAGTAGCTATCGTTCCCCTGCTCCCTCTCGTGACATAGTGAAGTCCCCAGCAAGTGGGGAAGAGGATGAGGAAGATGACCAACACCTGATGGCCTTCATCAACATTCCACTTTCTCATCGTAGGGCTGAGAAGAGAAGAGGTGAGGATGATGGGGTGGAGGAGGATGGAGAGGAGGAGGAGGAGGTGGGTCAAGCTCCGACACCACACGTGCCTCGCCGTGATGGTGCTCCCCCGCGTTTGCCTTCCCCACCACCCCCCATTCCCTCTCTACTAAAAGCACCAACCCCTCACACTTTCTATGGCTTGCGCAGGGGTGCAGCCATATTAGCAGCGCAGCCATTGACTTCTTCTTCAGAAGCAACAGATGAAGATATGCCTGCCCTCGAATCACCTCCACCACGCCACCACCAACGCCCTGCCGCACGCCGCCTGTTTCCCTCATCACCCCGGATTGACTCGCCCCCACCATCACCTCCCGGACCACTACCATACTCACCTGTACCTTCTCCTCAGCCTGGGACCTCCCACAGACATGACACCCAGACACCATCACCGCCTGCGTCGCCACACCGCCTGATCGTGCGCAACGCCCTATCAATGTACGTGGGAGTGCCATGGTCCTGTGCATGGGCGTGGCCGAAGGGTGTCTAAGGTGACCCTAATGCGCCCCACCCCTGGCGGTGCGAGGCAAGGCCTGGGTCGGCTCGACCAAGGCCGAGGTTGAGGGCAGGGGGCAAGAGGGGCAAGAGTGGCAAGAGGGACAAGAGGGCCAAGAGGGCCAAGAGCGGCAAGGGGGGCCAAGAGGCAGGGCAGGGCCCCCCCGCCGCCCTGATGGTGACTCCCCTCCTAACGACTTTGGTGACGAAGGTGCCGCTCAACCCGACGTGTGGGATTGGGTCGATGGAGACAACTTTGTGCCCACCGACTACAACTTTGTGGACGCTGAGATTGCCGGCCATACGCTCCCAAACCAGGGGCGGCAGACCACGAGACTGGAGATCTTCAGGCAGTTCTTCACTACAAATCTCGTGGCTCTAATTGTTGACCAGACCAATTGGTACAATTTTTATTTCATGTCTGGGAAGGAGCAGTCGAAATACTCCGCAAGGCTGTCATGGTCCTCCCTAGATGTCCCAGAGTTTTACACCTTCTTGGCCATTGTAATGCTGATGGGGGTCACAAGGAAATCTTCCATAAAAAAGTACTGGTCCTGGGATCCCCTCGTCCGAACCCCTATTTTTGGCCAAATAATGAGCAGAAATAGGTTCACGGCCATAATGGGGAACCTCCATTTCATCGACAACCTGGCAGCCCGCACCAGAAATCAAAGTCAATCCAGAGGAATGAAGGACCCCATGGAGAGAATAAGACCCATTTTTGAGTACCTGAAGCTGAAGCTTGCTGCCGCCTTCAAACCCCATCAGAAGCTCATTATTGATGAGAGTTTGCTGCTGTGGAGGGGGAATATTGGCACCCGGCAGTACATGCCCGGCAAACGACATCGATATGGCCTGAAGACCTTCGTGATGTGTGACTGTCGAACTGGTTACATCCAGGACTTAATTCTGTATATGGGCAAGAAAACAGAATTGGTGGAAACGAGGACATACGGAATTTCTGGGGCCGTCATGACTGCAGGGCTACCTGGACAGGGGCCACATACTGTACCTGGACAACTGGTACACCAGCCCCTCCCTTGCCAAGTTCCCGCACTACAGGAGTCTGTGGCACCGTCAGGAGGAATCGGATCTTCATGCCCGAACTACCACCCAGGCGGGAAAAGGGCTCCATCATCCACAAGCAGGCTAACAATGTCCTCATGTTGTCCTGGATGGATAACCGTGATGTGAACCTCCTCACAACAGTCCACCGTCCCATCTTCATAGACAGCAGACGTCGTGACAGAGCAACTGGCGAAGTTATCAAGAAACCTTTGGCCATCTGCGATTATAACATCAACATCCGGCTGGTGGACAAATCAGATGCTGTCATCTCGTCATGTGAGTGTGCAAGGAAGACGATGAGGTGGTATAAGAAGTTATTCTTCCACCTCCTCGATCTCACCCTCTATAACAGCCATATCCTCTACTCAACAATCACCGGCAAGCAGGAAACGATGGAGAACTTCTGCATCGAGTTGTCCAGGCAGACGTTGAGGGAATACATGACTGCCCCCCACTTCCAGCAACCCCCCGCCCATCGACAGCCAGCAGCAGAAGGGATTGCCAGGCTGACACAACGCCACTTCCCTGAATATGTGCCGGCCACAGATAACAATGAGAAACCCCGAAGACGGTGTCATTTGTGCCGTAACACGACACAGAGGGAGCCTGTCAGAGCAGATACCAAGTTTATGTGCCCAGAATGTGATGTTGGACTGTGTTTCCCGGACTGCTTTAGGGAGTATCACACCCTTGAGCATTTCTAACTGTACTCAAAGACTGCGATAACAGACACTATGAAATGTGAAGTGTGTGTATATAAACCAAGTGTAAATAATAAATATAGGCTATACAAAGTGCCGAACACAATAAGTAAGTGATATTGACACTCAAATATACGTAAAACCGTGACGGACACCAATAAGTGTAAATATAGCATATTTCTAAGTCGAAAGTGCGTAAAACAATGTGTGAAACGAATATTTTATAACTATAAAACATATGATAAAGTAATAAACTGAATAAAGATGGGAAGTTACATGAAAACTGAATAAAGATGGGAAGTAACATGAAAGCTGAATAAACATGGGAAGTAACATGAAAACTGAATAAAGCGGGGGAATAAGAGAGAAAGTCAATAAAAGGGAAAGTGCTGGGGGCGTGTGTCAGTCAGCTGGGTGTGTGTACGTGCGTTCGTTTTGTTATTGTCCGAGACCATGATGGCCGCCAGTATCCATAGCAACGGGGAAGCGCCACACTCTTGCCACTCGTGTACACTTACAGGACTTATATCTAAGCACTTTTCACACTGTAACTTCACTCACAATGACATTATGTGATACATGGTGCTAATATATGAACTATGAAGGCATACATGATGCACAGGTGGTGTAAATAACCGTCACTCGGAAACTAGCCGCATCGTACATCTGCCATGTTGCCGCGCTCAACTATGACTGACCGGGCGGGAAGTTTGAAGGCCGCCCGGACCAGCGGATGGATGAGGCTGCACCCCCCCCCCCCCCCCACCCATACGACCCCCAAATGACCGAGGTGAGTAATTTTTGTTTTCTTCTTTTCTCACATTTTTCTTCCATTTTAGAAGAAAACAAAATTGGCAAAATCGGCCGGTCCCTGAATGTACATTTATTTATATTTAGCTGGTGCTCAATGGGTTAAGGAGGTTCTGTAGGAATTATAGGGACACATACTATGTCATATTTACCATTCGACTTTCATATTCCCTTTCTACTCTGAATAAAATTGTCTCCTTTTCTACTCTGAATACAATAGTATAATGCTTGTCTGAATAAACTGCCAAATATGCGTCCCGATTCCACTAGGCCTACATAAACATTAACATAAACAAAAATCATAAAAGAGGGATTTTTTCAGAGGGCTGACTCCATGGGCTGACTGGCCCATTCACGGCGGATCCCATTGACAATCTGCACGTCACAGCCATGTGCCATCTAATTATGTTTCTAAGCTTTCTGTCGTTATTGATCCTACTGTATCAATTGGTAGCCCATTTCACATATCTACCAAACTGTTGCATGCTTATCACGGAGCAGCAGTCCGTTTTCCACATCGTCTTTGTGGATCCCACTTACAACTTAAGCGTCTGTATCATATCCTCTCTTACTCTACACTTCTAATATACGCAAGCCTAATGCTTTCCCAAGTCCCCTTTCTTTTGTACTGACCATATCATGTATTTCATGATATTCACTACCTCAATAATCTTTTACTTCTGTTAAATGTTTTAACCCATTCTGGCTATAATTCCGTGTCATTTGGCCTTAGTCGTCAGGCGTTAGAATATTATTGATGTTCTAATGTTCTATTATTCTGGATTGTTTTGCCATTCTTCTTTGTACCGTCACTTCCAATTAATCTATGGACATTGGACAGCAAAATTAAAAACATAATCCATGTGAAGCCTTACTAAGAACGGGTGGAATATTATAATTAAGTTTGTTGTTATTCACGCTTCTACTGTAGATATCTATTTAAAAACTCTGATTTCAAACAATGTTGCATTGTTTTTTTGGTTTCATATCACGACTGATGATGACTTCCAAATCTTTTGTAATAATTGAGTTACTTAATGCCATGTTATTTAGCCATCTACATACCACTGAGGGTGCAAAGGCGGCAGTACGTGTGGAGAGTGAGCAGAGCGAGTTCTTTGACCTGAATGTTGGTTTGAAACAGGGGTGTGTGATGTCCCCGTGGTTTTTTACTATATATATATGGATGGAGTCATGAAAGAAATACTATCAAGAGCAGTGGATGTTGGTGTATCGCTGAAAAGGGAGGGAATTGAGTGGAAGCTACCTATAGTGCTGTTTGCGGATGATACAGTTCAGATGAGTGATAATGAATGGGAGTTGCAGGGTCTGGTAAATGAGTTTGGAACAGTGTGCGAAAAACGGAATTTGAAGGTAAATGCGGGGAAGAGCAAGGTTATGGTCTTCGAAAGGGGTGAAGTCACAGAGTGTGAGGTGAAGCTGAACGGTCAGGCTATGGAGATCGTCAACTCTTTTAAGTATCTGGGCAGTGTGTTGAGTAAAGATGGGACTATGGATGAAGAAGTGCGGGAGAGGGTACAACAGGGGAAGAGGGTTGTAGGAACGCTAAAAGCAGTAACAAGAAATAGGGTGGTCAGTATGGAAGTGAAGAAGTCCTTGCATGCCAGTGTGGTAATCCCGACACTGACTTACGGAAGCGAAGCATGGACGTTGGTTGAGAGACTCAGACCAAGAGTGAGAGCAGTGGAAATGAATTACTTAAGGAGTGCGTGCGGAGTTACATGGAGGGATAGACAGACTAATGAGGAAGTAAGAAGGAGGTGTGGTGTGGAGGTAGATGTGCTGGAAAGTGTGAAAAGGAACAACTTGAGATGGTTTGGCCATATGGAACATATGGAAAGTGAGAGAATGACTAAGAGGGTGTACGAGAGAGCGAGGTGGAGGGACAGAGAGGGAGAGGTAGACCGAATGAGAGGTGGAAGGATGGAGTGAGGAAGTACATGAACGAAGGTGGTGCTGGTTGGTGGGAGGGACGTCGACTGACTGGGGATCAGAGGTGCATGGGGGCGGTTCGTTCGTGGCCACCCTTCGGGGATCACGGCGTCAGGCAATAGATAGGTAGATAGATACCACTGATATTGCGTGTTGCCCCTGTCACCACTCAGTTTGGTGAACAAATTATATTTTTTTCTTCTGAAAAATAGCTGGTGGTTACTGGCTACACTGGCCTTGATTAAGGGAGATGGGTAATGGAATGGGTGGATGGGACTCGTTAGCCTTGGTCGGCAACTCATCTAGGGGAGACAGCCTTATACAAATCCGGGTGGATGGGACTCGTCAGCCTTGGTTGGCAACCTGTCTAGGGGAGTAAACCTGATACAAATCCATACTGCTTACCTAAGGGTAAGGCAGGTTAGTGGATGGATTAGCCGAACACCACTGTAGAAAAATAGTGCTAACAAGATACACAGAGGGCCTTGGAGTCGGACAGATCCTAAATTGAGTGGTCAATCCTGCAAGTCCTTTACTAAACTGGCTCGGGTTGTCCCTCTCACAGGGAATAGGTCCGCTTGGGGGCATTCTGTGTATGGCCACCCTCGTAAGGGGAGTAAGGCGTCCGGCAATAGATAGATAGATAGATAGGTAATGGAATCGGACATCACAAGAATGCATTGAACTGTTGAATCTCCTCATACGGGAGATAGTGGTGCGTAATTATTGACGAAACAAATATTGTTAAATTTATATCCTGAAATTTCTGTCGATTTCACAATGTTCACTAAACTGTATGTATTTATCTACGTTTCATCCTGATGGTCGATGGTTCGATCCCCACTGAGAGACTAGAAACATTTAGGTGGCTCACGTGTATTTGTGATATATTCTCAGTATTTATCTACATTAAATATCAACTGACAAGGTATTGCACCATTCGGGAAGTGTATCAAATTATTTTTGGAGAGCAGGAATCGTTATCAGGATCACTAATTCAACCTATTGTTAGTGTCATTTTGAAAAATTACCAATCTTTTTATTTAGGCCTTACCCAAGGTAGTTATTGTAAAGATGAACACAAATTAAAGAACTAAAACTGACCATCGTGTAAGACCCAACCTTCACAACACCCCAATATGGTTGTATAGGCTACTGTTAATGTAATTTGTTTGTTTCCTACTACTTAGCCATGGTCTAATTCATGTAATATAGTTCGCCCTATTCCATGAGCTGCTTCTTTAATCAGCAAACTTTCATGTGGATATTTATCGAAAACTTTGCTGACATGTCAATATCATTGAAGGTATTTTTTGTCTGTTTATCGATTCGTATGCTTGGGAAAAGAAAGGTTAATAGATAGCGAGACACTCGCAGTCAACACGGTTACATTCCAATTAAAAGATAGATGATTAAGCATTTCACAAATGTACAGCAGCATAATTAATTTGACGTTTGTAATTTAGTCAGTAGCCAGCCCTTATTCCCACAAGGGGTAGGGGAGTATCAACAAGAAACACATGAAAGGAGGCAAAACAAGAGGCGCAGGGGGAAGAATCCATACAACAGTTCGCACACAAACATTCGGAAACCCCAATCACTTATTAGCCCCAGGATGACTGACTTCACCTCAGATGCTATACACGTTCGGACAAATAATTCTCTTAGTCATTTGGCTGTATAAAATTACGTTTTTATTGAGTAACATCTAATACAGTTGATGCATATAAACGTTTAGGATAACTAATAAATCTATACCCGGTGTCAGCGAACTTGGAGCTTATCCTGACCGCATAACATCTTATAAAGAACAAAACAAATATATCAGTAGATCAGGAAATAGATGTGGAAACAAATATATGAGTAGATCAGGAAATAGATGTGGAAATTTACTACCCTTTTCTCGAGCACTTTCTGGGTTATAGAAAGGCTAAGGATAAGCATTACAGCCAATGTCGTTGACACCAACACCAAGTATAGTGTTAAGGAGGCCGGGGGGCTCTTATTAAAAACAATCACTAACAAGTGTATAATAGATTATAAAATAACAATCTATGCAACTTATTGTGTTAATTTTAAGTTATGTATACAATGTGGATCTATAAAGTAGTGTCGCTTACCATTCTGGTGTGTGCATGTGTGTGCTAATCTACAAGTTAGTCGCGCGTAAATCTATTTATATTTAGAGAGAATGAGAAGAGAGAGAACCTTCTATTAAAATACAAACACATAATGATAGCAATATTGGCATATGTAGGGCCCAGCGTGTGCGAGTACTACCACTTTATCTAAGACTACCACTGTATCCACCACTACCACTGTATCCACCACTACTACTTTATCCAAAACAACCACTTTATCCACCACTACCACTTTATCTAACACTACCACTTTATCTAACACTACCTCTTTATCTAACACTACCTCTTTATTCACCACTACCACTGAATCTACCACTACCACTTTATGCACCACTACCACTTTAATCTACCACTACTACTGCATCCACCACTGCCACTTTATCTACTACTACCACTCTATCCACCACTACCACTTTATATACCACTACCACTTTATCCACCACTACCAGTTTATTTACTACTACACTCTATCCACTACTACCACATTATCAAAAATATATACATGTAGAATCACAAAAAATCGAGATAAACTGTGTATATTGTAAGTGTTGGGTATTGTTGATGTCGACAGTCGTAGCTCTGGCGCTAGTTCGGAAACGTCCACCAGAGGTCCCAGGTGAATTATTGGTAGGGTCAATTTGTATAGTTGGCTGTGTTGCTGCTGATGTCAACATTTCAATGATAGTAGTATGATTGAAAATACAATTTCTTTTTATTAATCAAATTCTTGTTTTCTTTCTTTTAAGAAATCCCTAGTATTGTTCAAAGTTCAAATTGCCAGTATAACTCAAGTAGATGACACAAATGTTCTAATTTTGCTAAGCCCGAAAAGTTTAAATTTATAAATTACGATAATTCATGTATGGAGGTAGTTGTATTAATTTGATGTAACAGTTTTAAGTCATTTCTCGTAAACCATCAAATTTAGAACATTTCCACTCTTCAATGACCCCCCCCCCCCCCCCCCCCCTAACATGGCCATTCTGAACATTTTGAGCACCTCAGAAAATTTGTAGCTCCAATGGTTTTAAAGATACAGCTATGTCGGTAGTAGCACTTCCGATGAAAAATGGCGTGGTCAATCTCAAAATAGCGTGTTAATTTTTGGGTTGTTCGTCCCGGATAGAGATTTTGGCACACATCCCAAGTTGTTCCTTGGGGTCTTATTAGTCCATAACAGTTGAGATATCCTCTCCTAAATTATGTGCATACATGTCTAAGCCAGGTCCTAGACTAATGTGCCCTGGCTGTGGTAGTGTAGGCGGTGGCGCCTGCCTAGACACCATGGGTCTCTGCTAGATATGACCACACAGGCTTGGGACGGGAGTGCAAAGTAGACAGGTGCCACATACCTAATATTTTGTCACAAAACTTTGTTGGGCTACTGTACCAAATATCTTCGCATGGCAGGCACTTTCAAATACCATAGCTGCGCAGCTTATGAGCTAAAAGTAAAATAGGCGCACATGTATAACTAATTATGATGAATATGGTAAATATGCCACTTTCGTCAATAATGAACCAAAATACCTTTGCATGGCGGGAACTTTCAAATACCATAGCTATGCAGCTTATGAGTTAATCTGCACTGAGTTAAAAGAAATAGATTTAACTTTCTAAGACGCTTCTGCTTCTCGTATGGTTTGTTCTTTAGGCAAGGTATCAATTTGGTAAGTCTACGTTGAACTCGTTCTAGCTTGTCTATATCTCTTTGGTAGTAAGGACACCAAGATTGAACGCAATATTCCAGGAGAGGGTGGACGAAGGAATTGTAAAGAGTTAGGATTACATCTTTGGATGTATGCTCAAATGACCTGGCTATAAATCCAATAACTTTCCTTGCCTTCTTAACAACTTCTGAACATTGTTAACTCGGTTTTAGGTTACTCGATATTGTTACTCCCAATTCAGTTTCACTGTCTAAACGTTTAAGCTGGGTGTCATTCATTGAATAGTTTTCTTTTTAATTTCGGTTTCCGATATGGAGTACTTTACATTTATCCACATTGAAACATATTTGCCAAATTTGAGCCCAATGTGACAACTTATCTAGATTATGTTGCATATCTTTAACATTTACATTTCAGAGTACACTATTTGCAATTTTTGTATCGTCAGCAAACTTTGAGATTGTTCAGGTGAGACCCTCTTCTATGTCGTTAATGTAAACTAGGAAGAGAACTGGCCCCAGTACCTCCCCATGGGGTACCCTGCTACTTACATTGATCCATTTGGATGCCTTACTGTTTATGACTACTTTTTGCTTTCTGTCACTGAGCCAATTTTCTATCCTTTTCAACACAACGTCTTGTATTCCATGTGTTTTTAGTTTTATCAATAAACATTTATGGGGAACTTTTGTCGAAGGCCTTTTTGAAAATCAAGGTATATAATATCTACAGCTTTACTCTCATCATATAGGTTGAGGATATCGTCGAAGAAGTCTAAGAGGTTTGTTAAGCAGGAGCGATTATTACAAAAAACGTATTAAGTATCTAAAGTATGTTGTTTTCCTCTACGTGATTTACAAGTTTGTCTCTTACGAGTGTTTCTAACATTTACATACAACTGTGGATAATTGGATGATATAGTCCATGAGCCAAGGGGTGTTTGCATGCATGAAAGGGCCAGAAAATCACCGGCTTGATATAGTTAGAGGGTCCACTGGGCCACCTTTTTTAGCGAGGGTAGACATCCCGAAACCCGGCAGTTATCGTGTTATTTGTGATTTTCGCTGAATTTAATGAAATAAAAATAACTCCTTTTTTTACGTGTGGCGGTTACATAAATTGCAATAACTCGCAAAGAAATGGTCTACAGAGCTCTTTCACCACTCAAAATAAAGCTTAAAGAATTATCTATTCAATGGATACAAACACAATAAGATTGGTCAATACCCAAGGTCACAGAGGTCAAAGTATGACCTTTTCTGATGAGGAACTAAAATTTATGACTTTTCAAATTTAAATATTTGTGAAAAATAGGTAAATGGATTGAACGTTTAATGTTTTTATATTCTGGTTATGTACACCATAGGCAAGTTTTTGAAATTAGTTGGAAAAGTTGATTACGTATTTTAACCCCTTGCGTCCAGTACAATAATATGAAGTTTGCGAATGATATACCAATAATAGCTATGTATTGGTTATATAATTATGGTACTACTGAGTCAGCTAAAGTTCTATCAAAACACTCTGTATCACAGTATCACACATTGCATTATCTTCAAATCAGATTTCAATTTTTTTTTTGTCACATTAATGAATGACCTACTTTTGGGGAGAGGGGTGAGCCGGGGATACAGTTGGAAATGTATTCTGTGATGTGTCACATTAATGGCCTAGGTTTTGACATCCTTTCACCTGACATTTGCAGTAAGGGCAGCATTTCATAATATTATCTAGTTGTCTGCAGACACAGCGTTTAGTAGAGCAGGAGGTACATTTACAGGGCATTGCAAAGTCATCCGGTAGCAAGACTTGAAGATGGTCCGGTTGAAGAATGCCATCTTCTTCAATGAAACCAAAGTCTCTGGGATCCAGTTGAGGGTTGCTTAGGCAGTGTAGCTGTAGATATGTCCCAAAGAATGCCCTGAGGACATGACCTTTGACTGATCGGCTGGTGGGAGGCAGTTTCAAAATGGTCTTTTTGCTGTGGTGGTAGAGGTAGTACCGTAATTCATCCATTGTTCTGCATGAGGTTCCTGATTTGTACACATTCACAAGGAACTCTTCTACCAAGATGAAGTTAATACAGTTCAATTCCTTTCCAAAATCAATCAGATAATGCACCGGATCTACCTTCAGTGCAGCAGCCTTTGTACCAAATTTACTTGTGGAATCACAACCAGTGAGATGGTGCAGGGCAACTAAGATTTTGCAAGTATCTGATCCCAACTTATCGCCTAGAACATGAAGGGGTATGTATCTTGTGGTATTACCAACACCAGCGCGAATCCACATCTCTCGTAGGCCATGTGCCTTCAGAAGCGCCCAGTAGTGTAGGGCCAAGATTACTACATCAGTATCATTTGATATAATAACCACTCTCTTAGTCCCATTCTCAACTGCATGACGAGCATGTGGGATAATTCTGACGTCGGCCTCTTCAATCGTTGTGTCTAGATCAGGCAATGGTGTCTCTTTTCCATTCAAGCCAGGCATGGTTCAATTTCAGGTGGAAGTCCAATCGAGCTAACAACTGTATCTGTCATCGGTTTTGGCTTGGTTAAGATGCGTTGTCGAATGAGTTTCTGTAGCTTGGATTTGTTTGCAGATGAGGCCCAGAATGCATCCATTGTGACTGGCAATTGCGTTCCTGTACCTATCCCATATAAATCAATTGGGCTGCAACCACACCTTCTAGTTCTTTCGCTGTCCTTCACTGAACCCTCAATGTATGTGTCAAAGACGAAGTCGACACGTTTAGAGTTGCTGCCATGTCCATATGACACCTCCAAGAACTTATCGCAGAGTTCACCAAAGGTGTTCATCTGGGATACCCGCATACGACGAAGGCCTGCCATTACATCAATGATAGTCACTGCATTTGCTGGCTTCCATTTAGATGGTGGTATATAGTCTGCTTTTTCAAGGTGTTTTTCTAACTTAGTGCACAGTTCACTTTTGTTTGGTTTGTTCATTAGTCCATTCTTGTCAAAGAGGTAACTGCTGTCAATCAGGTCAAACCCCAGCAAATGTTTCATGTCATATCCTCGGACACGAGCAATGTCATAGATCTTCTGGGTTTCTGCCATTTGCTTCTTGGTCTCTTTGCTTGTAGACTTATAAGTACTTTGGTCTCCCTTCATGGATTTGAATGTCTTAAGGTTCGTCCTGTGAATGGTATCAAAGATGGATCTGTGTTTCATTACGATTCTTTCATTTCGGAATGTTTCATACTTCTTCCTAGATCTTTCATCAAATTCGAGCAGATTGTCACGGATTTCCTTTGTCATGATTTCCTGTGTGAGGATGTTGTGAAGCTTGTCTTTGTCTCCTTCACACGGTAACGTCATGGGGTTGTCATGTTCTTTTACATACTCAATCATATCCTGAATCAATGTCTCAGATGACCTTGTTGCTGATAAGTTGAACTCGTGGTTTACTAAAAGTTCTGTGCTAGGTGTGACGACTCCACTGACCTGACGTTGGAAATTGACAACAGATAACATTTCATGGTACATGATCTCCCACTGTGCAACGACTTGCTTCTTTTTGGTGCTACCGATGATATCCCCAGCACTCGTTGGGATCGATTTATCGTCTGCTCGAGACACATATCTGCCCCTACAGCACTGAATGGTCCATCTGTCCGCTTCACCACGAACTTGCCTGCCAGGAAACTCTTGTACACATCTTCTGGTAGCTTTCTCATATCTTCTATGTATAATGAAGCCCATCTAAAATAGTTGACCCTATCACATCCAGAAAATAGCGGCAGCACAGATTGAACACTTTGGAGATGGAGTTTCCAGTCTCCCTCAGGTCTTCCCTAACCAAGTCCTTTAGAACAGCCACCATTCTGACGAAGTGGTTCCCAGAATGTAAAAGTCTCTGACGCTGCACTTCTCTGACATCTAAATTTATTGAAGTCTTCAACCATGACTTCTGAGTTTGACATAAATGCCTCCAAATGAATCTTGCTTTCCTCCCTCTTCTTTTCTGCTACAGAGTTTTTCAACAGTCTCAGATGCTCAAGCTCATCCCTGTACCTCTCAATTCCTTCCACTTTGAAGAACTCCGCCCACTGCAGCCTTTCTATACACTCAGAGAGCATAAACAAACCCTTCAACAACCTCGTATAATGTGATCCATCAAGAACTGATCTTAACACATTTTGGCCAAATGCTTTAGACTCTACCAATATAGTTTCTGCTCCACTGCCATTAATGAGCTTTCCTATCGCACCCATGACTACCTTAATCATATGAAAAGAGCCCAGACATAACACCAAGTTATTAAATTCAAATGGTTTGCTCATGGTGATTTCACGGGCAATGTGATACAGCCCCTCATCACATACCACGGGCATGTGTGTTTGGTCTAGTTGACTCAAAATATTCTGGAAGTTTTTTAATGCTGTGTAAACTGTGCCATATTCCGTAACAGGGTGGGGAAGGACTGGTAGGAAACCTACAACCTTCTGACACACATTCTCATCAGTAATAAGAGAGTTAAAGGCACTCCAAGAGGGCATTGTTTGGTCCATAGTTGTTTCTTTAACACCTTCCGTCATACATGATAGATCCATTCTACTTACAGTTCAAGCTACGTCCTTCCTGCTGACACTTTTTGCATGTGATTTGTCTATTTTGTACAGTTCTTCCGGAACTTCGTAGATTGTTGGAAGGCTTGGCTTTTTAGCAGTTTTCGTGTAAGGAAACAAAGTCTGGCAACCTAACTCTTGTGTGAATTGTCTCTCTCTGTGGGTGACACCAGTCTCTGATATCTTAGGCTTATTATTCAGAGTCACTCCTTGAAGTTTGTCCTGCATAAGAATCATAACAGTGTCATGACTTCCTCCTATGCCAGATAGTGTTGCTTCCTCATGATCAAAATTATCAAAGGCCCCGAACGGGAAGATTGATGTGTTTAAATGACTAGGAAGTGGGACCTGACCCTGACTTGCTTCTGTAACAAATGATGCCATATCAGAATGATAGCGGAGTAGCTCGTCATAACTAATTGCCAGTCCAAACCTATTGAGACTAGAAATAAGCATTTTTGACCTACACACATTATAAATAGCTTCAGAGTTCAACATGTGCAAAGGGGTTCGCTTTTTACCATTATTTACAATGTAAAAGATGACTTGATACACAGATAGTACTTTTTTTATCTTGGAAGATCTAGAGTCACTCTCCTCATAAATTTCAGGCTCACCATCTACAATATTGTCACTGTGTAAAATATCAACATCAAAAAGAGCTGAAAAAAAGTCTGCAACGTCACTGGGAATTATCATGTCAGAATATGCTTTCTCAAGTTCATTGGCATCACAGAACCTGTCATTCAGCTCAAAGTCTTCGTTGAGGATGCAATCTCTCAACATGGTACCACACTTTCTTACTGTTTCCCTATCTAACGACCTTTCACTGCTCTCTGTCTCTGTCTCAGCTGCACCTGGCTTGAAAACAATGGTGTTTTTTTGTTAACCGGTTGGGACAAAAAATGAGACATCCCCCCCAAACAGGTGGATTAGGTACATTTTCACATCCCTGTTTGTGTACGTAAAACGAGTTTGATCATTACAGCGCGCTTCATTACAGCACTTGGAAATATAAGTCAGGTTATAGCATCTCCCCGAGTTCAACCCTGGTTCTAAATCTTTCATAAAATTTGCAAAGATATCAAACTTCTGCTGGCCAGTTGGCGTTAACGATGATTCAGTTGCTACTTTCTCTCCTTTCCTGATGTAGTTACGAATACACTGGCTGTGACAGTAAAGATCAGCTCCAAATACGGCATTCACATCTTGCAAGTCGGAAGTTCGGGTAAACACATCATCCTGAAGTATCATGGCTGCCTTTAGGAATGATTCAGCCCGTCCTTTTTCAGAAATCCTCCATTTATCGTATACGTTGTTGTGTTTTGGATTTCCACAAATGACACATTTCTTTAAAAACTTGTTAATATTAGCTGGCAGAGATGCGGGGTCTCGAGAATCCACCATAGACCGTCTACTCCTTTTAGAGGATGAGCTATCCTCTGGGGAATAAGCAGCAATATCCGTGGAGACTTCGGTTAACTGCTTGAGTTTATCCAGTGTTTTCTTGAGGGAATACTGTTTATAACATTCGTTAGTAACATGGTATAAGAATTTGCCTTTGTCCACTTGCTTCAGTCTTTCAAAAACTACGTCCTTTCTCACTTCCGCTGCTTCAATGATACGTGCCCTGCCATTCTCTGTGCTGGTCGTTTCACATTTATCATCATACTTTTGGCAGATTATGCATTTCTTGGGATCGCAAGAACCACTTGAGGATGGTGACTGTGATGCCCTTAATCTTTTCTTTGGTAAGCCAGACATTCTTCACTGAAAACAAAAAAACAAAAATTAGTTTTCCCAAAATTTTAAATGAACAATATATGAACAGAGAACATCAAATATACTCGATTAACTCATTTTTGCATTCCTATTGCAATCCTAAAGAATACAAATTACGGCATATATCTGTTATGCTTCAGTACGTTGATACGGTATATATACCTTTTATTGATTGCTACACAGGGGTTAAAATACGTAATCAACTTTTCCAACTAATTTCAAAAACTTGCCTATGGTGTACCTAACCAGAATATAAAAGCATTAAACGTTCAATCCATTTACCTATTTTTCACAAATATTTAATTTTGAAAAGTCATACATTTTAGTTACTCATCAGAAAAGGTAATACTTTGACCTCTTGTGACCTTGGGTATTGACCAATCTTATTGTGTTTGTATCCATTGAATAGATAATTCTTTATGCTTTATTTTGAGTGGTGAAAGAGCTCTGTAGACCATTTCATTGCCGAGTTATTGCAATGTATGTAACCGTCACACGTTAAAAAAGGAGTTATTTTGATTTCATTAAATTCAGCGAAAACCCCAAATAACACGATAACTGCCGGGTTTCGGGATGTCTACCCTCGCTAAAAAGGTGTCCCAGTGGACCCTCTAACTAAATCAAGCGGGTGATTTTCTGGCCCATTCATGCATGCAAACACCCCTTGGCTCCAGGACAAATAGTTACTAGGTAAGGATTTGAACACTTTTTTAATATCGGTGTTACGTTGGCGAGTTTCCACTGATAAGGCATAGTCCCACACTGTAAGGATTTATTGAAGAGCAATGTCAGTAGTTTGGAGGGCTCATACTTAACTTCTTTAAAACTCTAGGCGAGATCGTATCAGGTCCAGGTGATTTATTTACCTTGAGTTTATCTAAACATTTCAAAACTTCTCTCTCTGTAATGCTGATACTGCTGAGGTCAGAATTATCTATCTAAACCAGCGATGCTGTAGGGATATTACTAAGGTTTTCTGTTGTAAAAGCTGATGCAAAGAAGGTGTTGAGAGCGTTTCTCATTGTTGCTTCATCTTTAGTGTAGGCCTAATCATCTTTCTCATCTACTAACGGTCCAATCGTTGAAGTCACTACTTTCTTCTTCCTGACGTAACTGTACAATTATTTCGGGTTTATCTTACTTTGATGTAATTCTAGCGTGTTTTTACTGTTTGATTAACGCTTTGGCTTTGCGTCGTAGATCTACAAATATAACTTTATTTTCATGGGTGTCCGAGATTTTTAATTTATGATGAACATTATTTTTAGCAAGCAGACAATCCGCATTGTCTTTATTTCACCACTTAAGCCTATTATTATGTACTGATTTTCGTTTTTGTTTAATGGTATACATTCATGTACTGCATTCGAATAAGTGGAGGTGAAAAATCCCCATGATTGGCTTATATCATCATTGTTAATCATAAAACTCCAGTCGATTTCCTTAAGTAGGCTACTGCTCTAAGTTTACGGAAGTTTGCTCTCTTGAAATTTGGGACCTTCTCTTTGCTGGTACTGAGTTCGTTGAGAGAGGAAGGATAAGCAGCAAACCTTGACAACATAATGACAACATATCACAACATAATGTAAAAGTGTTGGAAATACGAGAGTGTGAGTGAGGAGACACAAACTACTTTGTGTGAGAGGAACGGAAGACGAGACCAAAAGACAAGGTAATTACCAGAAAATGGAGGTATCACGAGAAGTAATAAAAACAAGGTGTGATACATGGAAGAATTATTCCGTGGTGTTAGTCTTAGTTAGTCTATTGTGTTGTGGATGATAGTGGTGGGAGGAAGGGATAGACAGACAAAGGTAGGAAAATTGTTGTACCATCTAAAATAGTACATTACCACATATACATGTAAGCAACACACCCGCAAATTATGCATGATTATGTACACATATGTTTTCAAATTCAAAACTTAAATCTATCCAGATCAAAGTTAGCCTACCCTAACTTTACCAAGCCTACTTAACCTAAGCTAACGTAAACCACACTGTTATGAAGTGTGTTAAAAAGATGTGTATACACTTGAACTGTGTCTATCTACTTTTACAGATAAACCACACACACACACACACACACACACACACACACACACACACACACTTACACGTGCGCGCGCGCAGATGGAATAGGGATAACATTACAGACAATGACATGACCTATAAACATGGTAAAATCGAATGAGAGAACAGAGACAAGAAATACAGTAAATAAAGGAGACCAGAATAGGTAAAAACCAGATAAAGAGAAGGAGGTAACTGGAGAGACGAGCCTTGGAGTAACATGTTCATGTCTCTCACGATTTTTAAACTGTGAGAGACATGACAATTGTATTCCAAGGCCTTAGACTGACTCGGTTAGTCCATTGTGTCCTGCAAGGTACAAGGAAAGTATTTTTGGTGACAGGGAGAGAGATGATTAACAGAAATGATAATAGCTTATTCAAGATTTATAATTGACCACACTTGGAGGTTGTGTGGTGTCGTTTGTGTTCACTTGTATATCACTTTGTAATGTGTGACTGGTGTTTAGTGTGTCTTGAGTGTTAGATGGTTCATCAGAGGTAGAAGGATTAATTTTGCCTGCACCTTGGCTTTTAGTGGTGACTGTGCTTACAAAAATGGTCGGCCTTGTAAACATTTTTTGGACAAGCGTTCTACTCACATAGTCAAACACTATTGACAGCAGGTGATAGTATGAACAGTTGTGGCAGGTGAAGACAGGAACAGTTGACAGCTTGAAGACAAGTGAAGACAAGAACAGTTAACACATTGAAGGCAGGTGCAAACAGGAACAGTTGATCAGCTGATGTTGGTCTAACGTCTGGCCGGGGCGTGGTCCAACTCTGGGTCATAGAACACAGAAGGATAGAGGTGAAAGTGTGACGTCACACGGTTATTTCGCCGCACGTCCTAGGCATTTGGTGGCAGCACTGTTGTAGGGCATACAACCAAAACACCTCAGTCGTTTCTTCTTATTAGATACTCCTTGTTATCTGTGCGCCTGGCTTGTCTGCAGTGTAACCAAAGTTAAGGGGAAGTCCGCAAAATGAGGGGGCAATAGATTAAAGAGGGAACGTCTTTAGGAGTAAATTAATGTTGGTAAAAACACTTGTAAATTATTTAATATATATTAGACATATAAAAGCAAGAGGAAAACATTAAGTATACATATACACTATAAACAATACTTATATATGATGCAAGCTGTATAGCCTAACTCCAAGCAACGCAACAAGAATTAAAATGTCATTTTGAATATATAGTATTAGTTACATGTTATGTAGATGTTAATTTCTAATGTTGCACTAAAATTGGACATTTACACGAAATACGTTCTTAGGTTATACTTGTGACGTGTAGGGATATTTTGTCCCAGCAAGTTTGACGTTGGCAACTCCCGAATCTCACAAAAACAATGGTGAGGGTTGGAGGAGGTTTGCTTGTGAACCTCCTCATAATGACGATCATTTCACGATGATCTGGCCTTTACAGTAGCCTCTACTTTTGTCTATTTAACACTGTCATGTCTACAGAGTATCTGGATATCGTTCAATTGATTATTAATACCGTTTGTGACGCATGTCGAGTATGAGCATGCTGTACAGAACGCCCAGTCAGGCCCCACTCTCGCTAGGATCGTCAGGGCAGGAACTTTGGCTGTAGTCTGTGTAGAGTTTCCTAACTCAGTTTATGTGAACCGTTGTACTATAAGTATTATCATTATGTATTTTGTTTTCTTCTAAGTCAACGAGTTCTATTTTATATCATTGGATATAAGTATTGTGTGTGGGACTTATATATAATGATGTGATGAGAGAGAGCGAGTTATGTAACGGAGGACAGTGTGCGCGCCACGAGGTGTGTAGGCCTCACTCCCTCCTCCCTCCTTCCCCCCTCCCTCCCCCCTCATCAAGAGCGTGGGAATCCTTTGTCGATCCCAGATTGAGAGAGAGAATGTGACGTCATGATTGCCGTTATGCTCGCTACGGGGCCGAGTATAAAAAGGGAGGTCTCGCCATTTTTAGATCAGAACTCATCAGGCAAAGCGACTTCTCATATCCCTTGCAACTATCCATATTCTTCCGACTGATGTGAACTTTCTCTACTCTCTGAACAGCCTATCTTCTTCCCTTCTCGACCCTTTATAACCTCAATGACCCCTTTGGTGCAGATTTAGTCAGCCAAAGTATTATCGCTTGAGTTCTCACGAGATAAGTGCCTGTTAGATAGCCTATTTTTGGAAGGGTTAACTAGAATAGGATTGATTGATGTTTGTTGCACTCGTATATGCATTTCCCTGTGTGCGATTATTCATGTTCCTGTTTTCTGCTGGTTTAGGCAATGCTAGACTGGGATAGGGTTTCTGAGTTGTGATTTCCTATGAGTACTAGGTTGCGGTTGAACCAGTACAATTGCAACGGAGACGTGGAACGCCTAGGTGGTCTTTCTGACTGTGTACCGTGGGAGTTTAGCACTGTGTTGCGAGTGAGGGCTTTTGCCTGTGCCACCCAACACTGTGCTATCTCATTTGCTTGACTTTGAGAGGATCGCCAGGAGAGAACCAGATACTAGTGATCTGGATCTCTCAAGAGAGCATCCCGTCAATTACCGTAATTTGGCCGCACAGTCTTAAGGACCTCGCTAGGCTACGAGCCGCTTGCTCAGCCATTGTCTCTTAACCTTAGATATCCCAGCTAGACTTTGCTCGACCAGCAGATACAGTATAGTATTGAAGCTTCTCCTTATGTATATTATTGTTTAAGCACTATTGATTTCATGCGTGGCACGCTTAGCTACTTCAGAGATTAGTGGCCCACGAGCACAATCTTAGTAGGCTATTGCCAGTGCATTGTCGGAGTACTTCTTCTTAATGTTTGCCATATCCTATTGCTTATTCTTATAATTCTTCTTATGTCAATTTAAAGCCTTTAATTACCAGTGAGTTATTCATTAAATGCTGTTCAAAATCCGATACTTACTTCTTATGAGTATTCGAGAAGCATCTAACTTATCAGAAGATTCCTTGCTTGATGCTCGAGGACTATTGTTTAACGTAACGTAATAGTGCCGATCCGAAGTAGAGGGTGGAGGACTTCTTAAGTTCTTAGTTCAAGGGTGGATTACTTCGGCTTCGGCCAACACTATTCTTTAGTGTTGTAGTACTTTCTTCTTTGTTTGATTGTTGACCAGACTAGATAACTCCCGTCTTGTTATTAGTCTGTTGTGTGAAACGCTAGTACCGAGTTCTTGTATACCCCGTTATAGCAGATAGAACTCTGGAGGGTAGTGGCGTTTTTTGTTCGGCTGGCAGTACTCTGGGGTTGGGATCGTGTGTTTCCGTTGTGGCAGCGAGCCATACTCGAGTCCTGTGTAAGAGCCCTAGTGTACCCGAGTGCCCGGTCGTAACAAATGGCGACCTTGCTTAGGATTTTGTGAACAGTATAATTTTTTTTGCAGAGTTGTACAACATTTGTTTGTTCGTACTTTAGCGTACATATTGAAGAATATTTTTTTTTGTAAGGCAATTAGGAGAGCATTTAAGAGACTCCAGTTAATTTAGTAATTAGTGCTTGCATAAGGGAGTTTAACACTTTTGTCTCGAGAATTTTTTGGTGAACTTCAGTATGTCGGGCCCTAGTACTGACGAGGAGCGAGAGATGCTAAGTGAGGAGGTGCCGTTAGTAACTAGTGAGGAGGATGCTAGACTTTTTGTGAGTAAGCAGTACCACGTGACGGAGGAGAGGCTGACTGGGGTGAATGTTTATGGCTTGCACCTGATAGCCAAGGTTTTGGGTCTATCCAATGTAGGAGGGATGTCCAAGGGGGAGCTGATTTCCTGGGTGTTGCGTGGGCGACATGGGGTTTCGGAGGAGAGGGCGTTTGGGGGGGTTCCTCCCCAGATCCCCTCTCACTCGACTCCCACAGTGCCGTCCACTCAGTTGCCGGAGGTTAGCACTCTCCCACAGAGGGATGAGCATTGGAAGATTGGAGTGCCCTCGGGCGGTGCGTATGGTGGTTCCCCAGTTCTTGCCCCCCCTCCTTCAGTAGTGGCAGCTCCCTCTTCCGGCCTGTCTCCTGAGATGATATTTAAACTCGAGCTTGCTAAAATGGAGAATGAGGCTAGGAAGCAGGAGATGGAGAATGAGGCTAGGAAGCAGGAGATGGAGAATGAGTCTAGGAAGCAGGAGAATGAGGCTAGGAAGCAGGAGATTGAGGTTGAGGCTAGGAGGCATGAGATTGAGGCTGAGACTAGGAGGCATGAGGCTGAGCTTAGATACGACTCAGAGAAATATTGTGCTCAAATAGATTTAGATAAGACTCGTGCAGAGTCGACAGGGATTCGGATGGGCCGTGAGGGCCAAGTAAGAGAACAGTCCTTGTCTCACTTAGTCAAATTGGTGCCGGCATTTAGTGAAACTGAAGTCACAGAATTTTTTAATCGTTTTGAGAAGAAGTGTAGGGAGCATAATTGGCCTGAAGAGAAGTGGGCAGCTCTAGTCTCCTCAAGACTTACGGGTAAGGGTCTGAAGGCTTATGATGCACTGCCTTTAGAGTCTTGCATTGACTACCCAGTATTGAAGAGAGCTGTCCTACGGGCATACGAGTTGCAACCAGAAACATATCGATTGAAGTTTCGGGGTGTTACGAAGACTAGGGAGGCGACCTTTCTTGAACATGCCCGGGACTTAAAAGATGCACTTGCTAACTGGACACGTTCTGAGAAAGCTGAGACGGCCGAACAGTTGACTGAGCTGTTTCTGCTCGAGCAGTTTTATAAGTGTACTGGTGCAGATATGACTTTAACTATTAAAGAAAAGAACCCTAAAACTCTACAGGAGGCAGCTGAGATGGCTGACCTCCGGCTATCATTAATTCGTGGGTGCGGGTCTGCCCAGCGTAGTGAGGCAGGTAACAAGGGGCGTGACACCCCACCCCCCCGAGTTAGTGATATACATTATGCAAACAAGTACAAGAGCTATGATACCAAGACTGACCACAAGACTAGCACCGTCCCATTTAAGAAGGGGCCGGGCCCTTCCCAGTACCAAGGGAAGCCCAGAGGGGAGTTGGAGTGTTATCATTGTCATGAAAAGGGGCACTTTGCAAGAGTCTGTCCTAGCAAACCACCTACAGCAGCTGTGTCTTTGGCCTGCAACATTGGTGTGTCTCCGAAGTTTTCTGAGTTTGCCCGGGGCAGTTCGTCAGAGGCTGAGGCACAGCCAATGCAGAAGCACCTGGGAGGCTCGAACCCTGCTCAGGATGTTTTTTGCGACCATAGAGGACGGGGTTGCGTGATGTGGGCGGGGCGCAAGCATGGAGTAGAGGTCTTGCGTGATACAGGTGCTTCCCAGACTCTGATGAATAACTTGACTGGCTACCCTATAAATGTAGCTCGGGTGGTAGTGGTGCAGGGTATTAATGCAACTCGGTCATACCCGCTGGTGCGGTTGGAGTTGGAGGTGGATGGTGTGACACGTGAATTGGATGTCGGGATTGTGGAGAAACTGCCAGTGGAGGGCGTCGACCTTCTTCTCGGCAACGACTTTGCAATGCCCGCTTCTGAGGTTCTACCCTTAGTCGTTGCCGAGAGGACGGCCGACGTGAGTAGGGAAGAGCAAGAGTGGGTCGAGCGGTGCCAGACACAACCCATGGCGTGTGTTGTCACCCGAGCTCGGGCAGATAAAGTGTCACAGCCTAGTCCTCCGTCTTCAGACCAGCAGAGGAACGATCAACAGGAGGAGGCTAAAGCTGGAGTTGGTTTTAAGAGTTTTGACTCGGCGGCTCTCCTGGGTGATTTAGTATTGGCACCTATGTTGGAGTCTGGAGAGGCCCCAGGACCTGTCACAGTTAGTGAGGAGGTAGGGCCGGAAGAGACTCCGGGGCAGCAACGTTGCACACGGAGAGAAAAAAGGGTTGCTCAGTTTGATATTGGGGAAGGACTTGGGTTGCTTCGGAAGCATCTAGACAGGTTGGTTCCCTCAGATATTTGTAAACTGCAGTTGGAGGATCCGGAAGTTCAGAAGTGTGGTAATGGTGCTGTCGAGATTAAACACGAGGACGGGGAAGCATGTCATGTGAACCTGTTGGAGGAGTTTGTGAGGCAACCACCTGAGCAGCCTACTGTCCCTGCGTTGGTCTGCCGCGGCCAAGGTGGAGAAGGAGAGGGGGGCAGTAGGGCACAGGTGGAGGAGAGTAGGGATTGTCATGTCTCGGCGAAGCAGTGGGCGGGGGACACGAGTCTGGTGGCTGTGGAAGCGCTAGAGCACCTGCCTGAGCAGCAGTGTGCAGCACTCCAGCACCAGCTCGGTTCATACCCCACTGGTCGTGCCGAGCCCCTGAGTCTCGCAACTCGGACGGTGCGAGATGTTCCGCGGGCAGGTCACGTGAATGTAAAAAGACCGTTAGCCTCGTTGTTTCGGTGGTTCAAGGTGGGCGACGAGGCTTTGGCATGGTTGCCAGGTCAGGGTCGACCCATGGCTGCCAAGGGTGGTGGTCAAAAGGAGGACATTGAGCAGATTGGTAAGGTCGGCTGTGGTATCGCAGTGCCCGGTCGTCGCATAGCCTCCCAATGCTGCTCTAGTCTAATGCAACAGCCCTACCATAGACCGACTGTATCTGGCCATGTCGCTGAAAGCGGTGATGCTGCGCAGGCAGATGTCGTCACAAGGAATGCGGGGGTGCGCATGTACGGTATCGGCGGGGAAGCCTTAGCAATAATGAACTGTGGGAGTGACTGCACGGGTGGTACTGATTGTCCCTCTCATGACCTGGCTGTTCTAGGGACGAAGGTGGAGAAGGAGGGAGACTACAGGTTAGAAGCTGCGGTCTCGGCTGGGTTGTGGGAGGGCACTAGGCATGTTGTTCGTGGAGACAGTGCAAGGCAGTTGTTTATTAGGCTATGGCAGTACTTTCGCATGTTTGTTGCTTCTCCAGGCCTGATGTACGGGGTAGAATCCGACATGCAGGCTGGAGATAGTGCAAGGCTCAGTTTAATTCCCTACCGTATAAATCCTGCTCGACAGCCTATGGTGCAAGCAGAGCTGGATTACGTGTGGACGAAGGATCTGAGGGATAAGGAATGTCGTGAGTGGTCGTTGCGTGTAACTTTGTCCGAGCGTGCTAAAGAGGTATGTGGTTTTGTTGTGGACGGGAGTACCTACCAGTGCAATGTTGTGCCTGACGGACTTAAGAATGCACCAGCAACGTGTCAGAGCCTGATGAATGAAAGTGAAAAGGACAATGATGCGCTGGGGCATTTCGAGATCTATGTTCCAGCCTATGGTCCGGTCGGTGTAGTTTACCCAGATCATTACCCTCTCGAGATCTTGGACCAGTTTCACAATCGGAATATGAGGCTGACCAGGTGGTCACTAAGGTTATTGGTATATAACCTGGACATAAGCCATATTGCCGGTTGTGACAACGAGGTTGCATGTGGTCGTTCAGGGGTATTTGATCCTGGGTAAATTGACACACGGGTAGCCTCCTGCTTTGGTTTGAGTAGTATTTTGCGCTTGGTGCTTGTTGGCTCGCGGTTGTAGCCCAGCGTATTGGGTCGTAAAGCAGGATTGTTGAGCGTTTGGTATAGAATAAAATAGGCTGCCCTTATAGTGCAGCCGGAAAAAAACATATTAAAATATAAAAATCATATAAAAACTCTTTCTTTTTGATGAAGATAATTGTATAAGTTTGTCATAGCCTATAAGGTTTGAGTAGTCCACGTACTATCAAACGGCTGAGCTGCTGTAAGCTCGCTCTGGGAGCATGATATTATGTCTTTTACTATTGTTGGGAGGAGTTATGAAATGTGAATTTTTTTTTATAAGATGTGTTTTAGTGATAAACTCAGCGTTGTTTTAGTGCCATGCGGTCGCTGGGTGTGAGGGGTTTGATGGGGTTCTGTATATCAGATTTTAGCTCAGGGTTGAGCAAGTAAAATCTTGGGGGAGGTGTGACGCATGTCGAGTATGAGCATGCTGTACAGAACGCCCAGTCAGGCCCCACTCTCGCTAGGATCGTCAGGGCAGGAACTTTGGCTGTAGTCTGTGTAGAGTTTCCTAACTCAGTTTATGTGAACCGTTGTACTATAAGTATTATCATTATGTATTTTGTTTTCTTCTAAGTCAACGAGTTCTATTTTATATCATTGGATATAAGTATTGTGTGTGGGACTTATATATAATGATGTGATGAGAGAGAGCGAGTTATGTAACGGAGGACAGTGTGCGCGCCACGAGGTGTGTAGGCCTCACTCCCTCCTCCCTCCTTCCCCCCTCCCTCCCCCCTCATCAAGAGCGTGGGAATCCTTTGTCGATCCCAGATTGAGAGAGAGAATGTGACGTCATGATTGCCGTTATGCTCGCTACGGGGCCGAGTATAAAAAGGGAGGTCTCGCCATTTTTAGATCAGAACTCATCAGGCAAAGCGACTTCTCATATCCCTTGCAACTATCCATATTCTTCCGACTGATGTGAACTTTCTCTACTCTCTGAACAGCCTATCTTCTTCCCTTCTCGACCCTTTATAACCTCAATGACCCCTTTGGTGCAGATTTAGTCAGCCAAAGTATTATCGCTTGAGTTCTCACGAGATAAGTGCCTGTTAGATAGCCTATTTTTGGAAGGGTTAACTAGAATAGGATTGATTGATGTTTGTTGCACTCGTATATGCATTTCCCTGTGTGCGATTATTCATGTTCCTGTTTTCTGCTGGTTTAGGCAATGCTAGACTGGGATAGGGTTTCTGAGTTGTGATTTCCTATGAGTACTAGGTTGCGGTTGAACCAGTACAATTGCAACGGAGACGTGGAACGCCTAGGTGGTCTTTCTGACTGTGTACCGTGGGAGTTTAGCACTGTGTTGCGAGTGAGGGCTTTTGCCTGTGCCACCCAACACTGTGCTATCTCATTTGCTTGACTTTGAGAGGATCGCCAGGAGAGAACCAGATACTAGTGATCTGGATCTCTCAAGAGAGCATCCCGTCAATTACCGTAATTTGGCCGCACAGTCTTAAGGACCTCGCTAGGCTACGAGCCGCTTGCTCAGCCATTGTCTCTTAACCTTAGATATCCCAGCTAGACTTTGCTCGACCAGCAGATACAGTATAGTATTGAAGCTTCTCCTTATGTATATTATTGTTTAACCCTCTAGCCCCGGTTATGTATTATATATATATTCCTTGAAACCCGGGTGTTTTGGCCGAAAAACGTCTAGGCTAGGCTACCGTATATTCGTTAATCAGACTGCTTACCGCATTCCCGCGCATCCCCAAGCATAGCTGTGTTATTTACCTGTAAAATGGCATTAAGTAGAGCTCTCTAAGTCAACTGGGTGAGCTGTGATGATGATTTCATTGGAGATAACTTTATGGCCAAACCAGCCACTTTACACCACTTTTCGATACTGAACAACAACATACAGGCACACAAGAACAAGCGACGCTCTCCTTCTTGTGGCCGGAGATGCAGAGCGTCGGTCCAGCCGGCTGTTGTTTACATGCGTCGGACCGACGCCTCGCACAGCAAGCTCACAGGCTGTGACGTCGTGGGTGCATAAGAGGCCTTCCGGGTACCTGGTACATGCTTTTTTATGGGCGTACATGAGGTCATCCGGGAACCAAGGGTTAAGCACTATTGATTTCATGCGTGGCACGCTTAGCTACTTCAGAGATTAGTGGCCCACGAGCACAATCTTAGTAGGCTATTGCCAGTGCATTGTCGGAGTACTTCTTCTTAATGTTTGCCATATCCTATTGCTTATTCTTATAATTCTTCTTATGTCAATTTAAAGCCTTTAATTACCAGTGAGTTATTCATTAAATTGCTGTTCAAAATCCGATACTTACTTCTTATGAGTATTCGAGAAGCATCTAACTTATCAGAAGATTCCTTGCTTGATGCTCGAGGACTATTGTTTAACGTAACGTAATAGTGCCGATCCGAAGTAGAGGGTGGAGGACTTCTTAAGTTCTTAGTTCAAGGGTGGATTACTTCGGCTTCGGCCAACACTATTCTTTAGTGTTGTAGTACTTTCTTCTTTGTTTGATTGTTGACCAGACTAGATAACTCCCGTCTTGTTATTAGTCTGTTGTGTGAAACGCTAGTACCGAGTTCTTGTATACCCCGTTATAGCAGATAGAACTCTGGAGGGTAGTGGCGTTTTTTGTTCGGCTGGCAGTACTCTGGGGTTGGGATCGTGTGTTTCCGTTGTGGCAGCGAGCCATACTCGAGTCCTGTGTAAGAGCCCTAGTGTACCCGAGTGCCCGGTCGTAACACGTTATTAGTACAAGGTAGGGATTATTACGAATTAATGGGGACCCTCCTATTTTCCCTTCCGATCGATCGATCGTGCTGCCATCTCTCAAACGAGCGGATCATTATTTACAGATTTGTGGTGTCTCTCTTTCCTATCTATCCCTCTGTACTCTATGCTCTGGGTCTAGGTGTTGTGAGTGGGGTGCCAAGGTCATTTGGGTCGTACGTCCGTGTGTGTGTGTGTGAGGATCCGAGTCACTGTGTAAAGTTAAAAGTTTGTCTTCCTTACATGCGTGTATAGTGTTTTAGCAGTGCGCAGTCTCAAGGTGTCTTCATAGTGCATCTTGGCATTGCATCTTTGTACTGTCTGGGTGGTGAGATTTAGTAGAGTGTTTATATTTCCTAATGGAATAATGTTTTGTAAGATATTTATAGTAGCGGTGTCCTCATACAGTGTTCATAGGTATGTTTAGGAACATTTTATGGGGTATCATCTTCAGTCGTCTTTGTAGGGCATCTTCATTCTTCCTGTTGTATCTTATATTATCGTAAGTAGAGCGTTTTTGTTGGGCGACTGTGTAAGCCGGGCTTCGGTAGGTAGGGAATCTGTATAGGGTGACTTTGTTGGGCATCTTGTAGTGTGTCTTTGTAGTTTGTTTTTGTACGATGTCTTTGTAAGGTGGATTAAGTTTCATTAAACTTAATTCACAAGTTGTCAGATAGATGTTACCAAAAAATGTTGCCTCTTAATGAACTTCTCAGAATTGAGTTAACCCTTACTCCTATCACTGCTCCACTTTGGCACCTTTGTCCCTACGGTAACTGGTGGCTGGCACAGATCTTACACTGTACTGTAGCTTAAACTCTATCTTATTGTTGTTAATTCGTTGACAGGTCACCTCGCTCACAGTCACTTCACTTTCAATCAGAGTCAGTTTGCCAACATGTAGCCTAATTAGACATAATATAGCCCACATTAGAAAACTTAAACTTACCTTACCTGTACTAACCTAATTAAAGCTAATATAATTTAATATAATTGTATATAACCTGACTTGATATTTATTAACCTGCACATTGCCAGGCATTTGGATATTGTGTTATAGCCCATTGTTTGGATATTTTCGATCGTTGGTATTTGGCATAGGCCTAAATAAGGTCTGTATGGTCTAATGATGTAGATTTACACCAATTATGTACTTACTGGCCCATGTAAAGTCCTGAATGGGCCCCTCATACTTTTTCCCTTTCCTTTCTTTCCTGTATTATTATGTTTTAATGTTTTCTTGATTGAATACATCAAATATTTTAGTTTCCCATTATTAGTATACTATTTAGTCCTTATTAGTATATTTATGTTTCAAATATTCATTACAATGTTCGTATTTCATTTGTCTCTTTTCAGTGTTAAGTTTTTTTTTCTCTCGGTATGTTTCTCTTTTATATCCTTCTCTTGTCTGCTCTTCTTTTTGGTTTGTCGTTCTTCGTTTCTCTATATATTTTGACCACCCTCTTCGCTTCTCAATTCATACTTATTCAAATAATGTCCTGTTCGTTCTCTTTATCCTATGCATTTATCTCATCTTATTTTATACCGTTTCTTCTCCGCTTTCGTTTATCCATAATATATGTGTTTATCCTCGTCTATATCTACTATGTTCACATTTTGTTTTCATATTTCCTTCTTAAGCTTTCTTCCCTCTTTTATTCGCTGTTCTCTACCAATCAACTGTTTTTCTTCTATTTTACTATATGGTGGTAGTTGATAGCCACCACTGTAATTGTTGTCTGCGGCAGTCCTTCCTTCCTAATCCTTTCCATCAAGAAACAGGTTAGTAAGAATTGGTGTATCTGTTGTTGCTTATTTTCTTTGTAATCCCTTCTAGATTGTCTTTAATTATCTTTTCCCCAGTCTTTTCACTTTACATCAACCTCCTACCTATATTTACAGTAGCCCTATTGTGTCTCCTCTACTGGCCCTCCCCTACCATCTCTCTCTCTCTCTCTCTCTCTCTCTCTCTCTCTCTCTCTCACACACACCAACCCACTCCCACTGGAAGGCTATTAATTCACTTCTTGGCAGACCTAATAGTACAACAGATAAACACTCAATTAATTTAAAACCACCTTGTCGTGATATGACAAATGCTTTTAACGATTACTTCTTGAGGATAGGAACTACTGTACAACTCCCACTAATACTAATGACGGCAATGCTTATCAACAGTATTTACATAGCTCTCCAAACTGGTCACTATATCTTACCCCTGTAAATGATACTGACATTGAACAATACCTAAACACATTAAAACCTACTGCTCCTGGTTACGACGATATCCCACCCAAATTGTTGAGTCATAGCTCTAAAACGATTTCGACTATACTAGCACATATTATTAATCTTGCATTTCGCTCAGGAATTTTTCCAAATAAATACAAAATAGCTAAAGTATATCTTTTGCATAAGTCTGGTAGTAAGGAAGATATCAACAATTATCGTCCAATTTCAATACTCTTAGCGTTTAGTAAAATATTTGAAAAAACTATTTCTATTCGTCTCACTATGTTTCTTGAAAATAATAATTTACTTAGTGATAGTCAATTTGGATTTCGTCGAAACCGTTCTACTGAGTCGGCTCTACTGGAATTTGTTAACAATGTATATAAATATTTGGAAGACAAATTATATGTTGCAGGAGTGTTTATTGATCTTTCAAAAGCCTTTGACTCCTTGGACCATAATATCTTACTGAAAAGTTGAAACACGTTGGAATCAGAGGTATACCACTGCAACTATTTAATTCCTATATTAGTAACAGGTCACAAGCAGTCTATTGCAATTCAAAGTATTCTTTGTTTAGACCTATTTCAAAGGGAGTTCCTCAAGGATCAACTTTAGGCCCTATTTTATATTTGATTTATATTAATGACATCACGCGTGCTAGCTCCAAATTCAAGTTTGTTATCTATGCAGATGATACGAACCTATTATTAGCTGATAAGGACGAACACACTTTACATTCTAATCTGAGCAGAGAATTTAATTATATTGATAAATGGGTTAAAAATAATAACTCAAAACTAAATGTAACTAAAACTAACTACATATATTTCCAAAATCGTTCTAGGCCTATACAAAATGTTACGCCCCCTTTCTTATTAGAAGGAGAATTGATATATTGTGTAGTCAATATATAGTTTCTTGGAGTATATATTGACCAAAACTTGAACTGGAGCTATCACATCAATGCAGTGTGTTTGAAACTATCAAACATGTGCGGTGTAGCCTACTCTACAGGATCCGTTATCAGCTTACCACTGAAGCAATGATTAATATATATTATACGTTGTGTTATCATCACCGCATAATTATATTGTGTTTCTGGGTGGGGCTGTACTTGGCCCTCATATTTAAACAAATTAGTAGTAGCTCAAACAAACAAAATCAGATGTAGGCTATACTATGTATGAGTAAATTTGACTCGACCGATAACCTCTTCCGGTCTCTCAAAGTGTTTAAGTTTACTTAGTTTCATAAATATTTTGTGTTATTGTTTGTTTTCAGTAATAGTATAGGCTGCTCAGGAAATACAACTTTTCAATTTATAAACAATGCTCAAAATACTAGAAGGAATAACATAAATCAAATTTCTCCACAATTCCGAACAGTTCTGTTTAACCCTTAACTAGCGGCCCACAACATAAGTCGAGTATAATAAATTTGGACTATCTGGCGGCGCGCGACATAGGTCGTGTGGCAATTTCAGCACATAATGTTGCTGAGAGAGAGAGACAAGTGGTGGCGGGAGAGTAGCGAGCGTATGACTGCTCCAGACCACCGCGGCGAACCTACTGACACGAATCCCACCTCCTCCCTCCCTCTCTCACTCGCTACATACTGAATTGTATGGGGAAAGTACCGAATTACATGCTTTTTGCACTCGTGTTGCGCGGTTGTTGCAAGAAAACTAGCGGTCATAAAAGGATCGTTGTGGTGTCATTGGAAAGCTCTGTTTATGCCCTTTCAGGGATAGATACTTGTTTTATGTTTTGGGTCTTATTTAGGCATGAAAATGATCACATAAACAGCCCTATTTTGGCTAAAAACACCCCACTGGTGGCTACATATTATTTACCGCCTAGCCCACCAATAATGTGTTAAAAACAGTATAATCTGTACCAGTCCTCAATTGTGGAATTATCTACCTCCAAATATAAAGGATCCCATCTACTTAAGCAATAGATCTTTATTTAGGGGAGGTGTGGCGGAGTGGTCTTGCCACTGGGCTGGTAATCCAAAGGTCCCGGGTTCAAATCCTGATGTATCAATGGGAAGATATTATTGGGATGGAATTTGTGCTGTACCTAGTATCAGTGCATTACCACAAAGCCCACCGAAACGCTAATAAAATACCCTCATTGTTCCCTGATTAAATAGCACTGTATGAATATTCCCATATTCAAAATATGCTATAGGGGTGCAATGCCTGGTGAGTTAGCTGCTCAACAGGTGGCGTTGTGTGTGTGTGTAAGAGTGAGTGTCCGAGTGTAGGGGGTGAGACAGTGAAGCACGGGAACGAGGTGGTTTCAGAGAAGGGGTCGTTTCGGACCATGAGTGAGCACCGTGCCTCATGTGAAAGCAAGATGGCAGGTGCTCGTTGTACTCTACGTGCTTCACATGCCTCACTCCCTAGACTGGAACAAGACCTCACGGGCTTCACTGCTCATTGTACAGCTGTGAATGTCCAGGCTCTCAGCCTATGCCCGAGAGGGAGTAAGTTGGAATATAGAAAAAAAAAAAAAAAAAAAAAAAAAAAATCAAAAATAACATTAAGAATCACCTATTTACTTTACAATGTGCATAGTTCAGGATATGCGTGTAAGAAAAACGTAGTCTATATTGTCTGAAGTGAATATGTAATTAAATATATATATAATTAATGTTGTCTGCCAGGGAGCCCCGGCTCAGCAGACCGTGCCATTTCCATTATTATTATTATAAACATATGTATTATATTTTCTTATTGGCAATAACAAAAAAATACTTTACTTTTTACTCCGTCGTTCACCACAAATTCATTAGCGCTATATATAAAGTGCATTGCTCTTCCCTATTATCACTCTCACACACACACACACACACACAGAACCAAATCCTAACGCCTCTCTCCCTTTAGGTGTTTTACCACTGCTTTTTCATACATTCACATTATTCTGTCATCTATGCTGTGGTTTCTCAACATTCACAGTCAGTGTATACTTTGTCATAATTTATCTCTGCTCCGTCTGATATTTATTATACTCTCCATTGTATATTTATTTACTGTCATTCCTTCATCAATAATTATACTTGTATGCATTATGTTCTCCCTTTTTATCATACTCTCTGCCGTCTGTTCACTTAGGTTATACTTTTCCAACTTCCATTTTTCAATTGCTTTCATAATAATTCTGTTATTTCCTTACAGCCTCACCTCTTCCTTATCTACGATAATACTCTCAGTGTACAGTATGTTGTCTTCATTCTCTATCTCTTACCTTTCCTATTTGCTTACTCTACTATTTTATTTATATTCACCAATTCCCTTACGTCATATTTGTCCATTTCTGGCCGTACATCATTTTGTAAATACATTGTCATTATTCACTTTCGCTTAACTTACTATCCAGTCAATCAGCCAGTCAGTAGCCAGCCCTTTCTCCCACAAGGAGTAGGGAGGATCAGCAAGATACATAAGAAAGAACAAAGATGTGACAGAAGAAGAACATATATAACAGTTCGCCCACAAAAAGCAAGCACACAAGCATTCAGAAGCACCAATCACTCATCAGCCCCCAAAATCAACGGTTAAACTCATGTTATATTAATCAATCTTTTACTTTAAATTCTCCTTCTTTCCATATCACACCACTTGTCCCCAAGTGTTCTTCCTATCAATATATCACAGGCGAAGTCTTATATTTTATCCTTGTTTTATGTTTTCTGCCATGGTTGTGCCCATTAATTCATAACGGGGTGTGTGTTGTTTACCTTGACCAGAGTTTAATTTATAGCGGCTTGTTGTTCCCACAACTTTCAGCGGGAGTCAACTTTTCCACCATGTGTTTTTATGTTTTGGTCTGGGAGGAGTTGTGAGATGGTAGCAGAGAGTGAACAGGGAAGGTGGTGGTGGTAGATAGTGGACAGGGAAAGTGGTGGTGGTACATAGTGGACAGGAAAGGTGGTGGTGGTAGATAGTGGACAGGGAAGGTGGTGGTGGTGATGGTGGAGGTAGGTAGTGGACAGGGACGGTGATGGTGGTAGATCGTGGACAGTGAAGGTGGTGGTGGTAGATAGTGGACAGGGACGGTGGTGGTGGTAGATAGTGGACAGGGAAGGTGGTGGTGGTAGATAGTGGACAGGGAAGGTGGTGGTGGTAGATAGTGGACAGGGAAGGTGGTGGTGGTAGAGAGTGGACAGGGAAAGTGGTGGTGGTGTTGGTAGATAGTGGACAGGGAAGGTGGTGGTGGTGGTAGATAGTGGAACAGGGAAAGTGGTGGTGGTGGTGGTAGATAGTGGACAGGAAAAGTAGTGGTGGTGGTGGTAGATAGTGGACAGGGAAGGTGGTGGTGATAGTGGTAGATAGTGCACAGGGAAGGTGGTGGTGGTAGATAGTGGACAGGGAATGTGGTGGTGTTGGTAGTGGACAAGGAAGGTGGTGGTGGTAGATAGTGGACAGGGAAAGTGGTGGTGGTGGTGGTGGTAGATAGTGGACAAGGAAAGTGGTGGTGGAGGTGGTCGATAGTGGACAGGGAAGGTGGTGGTGGTGGTGGTACCTAGTGGACAGTGAAGGTGCAGGTGGTGGTGGTGGTGGTAGATAGTGGACAGGGAAGGTGCGCTCGATGGCGGTGGTAGATAGTCGACAGGGAAGGTGGTGGTGGTGGTGGTAGATAGTGGACAGGCTAGGTGGTGGTGGTAGATAGTGGACAGGACAAGTGGTGGTGGTAGATAGTGGACAGAGAAGGTGGCATTGCTAGATAGTGGGCAGGAAAGGTGGTGGTAGTAGATAGTGGTCAGGGAAGGTGGTGGAGGTAGATAGTGGACAGGGAAGGTGGTGGTGGTATACAGTGGACAGAGAAGGTGGTGGTGGTGGTAGATAGTGGACAGGGAAGGTGGTGGTGGTGGTGGTAGATAGTGGACAGGGAAGGTGGTGGTGGTGGTGCTAGATAGTGGACAGGGAAGGTGGTGGTGGTAGAAAGTAGACAGGGAAGGTGGTGGTGGTGGTAGATAGTGGACAGCGAAGGTGGTGGTGGTAGATAGTAGACAGGGAAGGTGGTGGTGATGGTAGATAGTGGACAGAAAGTGGTGGTGGTGGTAGATAGTGGACAGGGAAGGCGGTGGTGGTAGATAGTGGACAGAAAGTGGTGGTGGTGGTAGATAGTGGACAGGGAAGGCGCTGGTGGGGGTAGATAGTGGACAGGGAAGGTGGTGGTGGTGGTGGTAGATAGTCGACAGGGAAGCTGGTGGTGGTGGTAGATAGTGGACAGGGAAGGTGGTGGTGGTAGATAGTAGACAGGGAAGGTGCAGTGGTGGTAGATAATGGACAGGGAAGGTGGTGGTGGTGGTAGATAGTGGACAGGGAAGGTGGTGGTGGTAGATAGTGGACAGGGAAGGTGGTGGTGGTGGCATATAGTGGACAGGGAAGGTGGTGGTGGTAGATAGTGGACAGGGAAGGTGGTTGTGGTAGATAGTGGACAGGGAAGGTGGTGGTGGTAGATAGTGGAGAAGGAAGGTGTTGGTGGTGGTAGATAGTGGACAGCGAAGGTGGTGGTAGTGGTGGATGGTGGACAGTGAAGGTGGAGGTGATAGATCGTGGACAGGGAAGGTGGTGGTGATGGTAGATAGTGGACACGGAAGGTGGTGGTGGTGGTAGATATTGGACACGGAAGGTGGTGGTGGTGGTGGTAGATAGTGGACACGGAAGGTGGTGGTGGTGGTGGTAGATAGTGGACACGGAAGGTGGTGGTGGTGGTGGTAGATAGTGGACAGGGAAGGTGGTGGTGGTGGTAGATAGTGGACAGGGAAGGTGGTGGTAGTAGATAGTGGACAGGGAAGGTGGTGGTGGTAGATAGTGGACAGGGAAGGTGCAGGTGCTGGTAGATAGTGGACAGGGAAAGTGCAGATGGTGGTAGATAGTGGACAGGGAAGGTGGTGGAGATAGATGGTGGACAGGGAAGTTGGTGGTGGTGGTATATAGTGGACAGGGAAGGGGGTGGTGGTAGATAGTGGACAAGGACGGTGCTGGTGGTGGTAGATAGTGGACCGGGAAGGTGGTGGTAGTGGTGGTAGATAGTGGACAGGGAAGGTGGTGGTGGTGGTGGTGGTAGATAGCGGACAGGGAAGGTGGTGGTGGTGGTGGTAGATAGTGGACAGGGAAGGTGGTGGTGGTAGATGGTGGACAGGGAAGTTGGTAGTGGTGGTAGATAATGGACAGGGAAGGTGGTGGTGGTAGATAGTGGACAAGGACGGTGCTGGTGGTGGTAGATAGCGGACAGGGAAGGTGGTGGTAGTGGTGGTAGATAGTGGACAGGGAAGGTGGTGGTGGTGGTAGATAGTGGACAGGGAAGGTGGTGGTGGTAGATTGTGGACAGGGAAGGTGTTAGTGGAGGTAGATAGTGGACAGGGAAGGTGGTGGTGGTAGATTGTGGACAGGGAAGGTGTTAGTGGAGGTAGATGGTGGCCAGGGAAGGTGGTGGTGGTAGATAGTGGACAGGAAAGGTGGTGGTGGTGGTAGATAGTGAACAGGAAAGGTGATGGTGGTGGTAGATAGTGAACAGGAAAGGAGGTGGGAGGCATGCGCTCTACCAAGTGCCCCTCTAGTTTACTTATATAGCCTGTAAAGTTGTAAACCAACACTATATTAACCTAGCATATTAGGCGACTTTATCTAACCTTCCATATACTTTGCCTTAACCTCGTATAATTTAGCCGAGTAGGCCTATTCAAAACCGATTAGGTTCTCTGAGGTAAGGCCGCCGTAGGATAGGTTTAAGAAAGACTTAATAGAACTATTAACACATATTTGTAATATAGGTGGTCGCCACGTTTTAAGGAGACACATTATACGAAGCAGAACACATTATACGGATAAAGGAAAGGGATATATTGATATTAGGGATTATTAAATAGACATACAAGAATAATATACGAGAGAATGAAAGTGAATTACAGAATAATGACGAAATACGGTAGAATATCTTATAACACATAAGAAAACATAACCAAGGCAAAAAACAAAAAATACACTCAATTATTCGGTAGGAGTGTAGGTGCTATTAAATAACGTATCAAATATAAGAGAGGGAGGAGGGTATTATCTGCGTATTTGAATTATAATACGATAATTTTAGTTTACGAGTAAAAGTGGGGGTAAGGTAACTACCGTAATACCTTTTTTCTACACCCTCCTACTCTGCCCTCTGTAACACCCCCCCCTGTCCCTCCTCTTCCTCTGGCTGGCACCCAATATCAAGGGTTACCAAACAAAAAAACAGTACACTATAATTGTCGCTTTTACGTGGGGGGGGGGGGGGGGGGTCCATGAATGTTTATAAGTGACTGTAGAGTCACTTATAAAAAATCATGGACCCCCGCGTGAACGCGTCAACTAAAATGGATTGTTTATTGCTTGGTACTCCTTGAGACTGGATGCCAGCCAGAGAAGGGGAGGGACAGGGGGGTGTTAGAGAAGGCAGAGTAGGAGGGTGTAAAAGCAGGGTAGTACGGTAGTACATTGAGTGTAGGATAAATACTCACCGGACAAAAACTCACCGGACAAAAACTCACCGGACATAAACTCACCAGACAAAAACTCACCGGACAAAAACTCACCGGAAAAAAACTCACCGGACATAAACTCACCGGACAAAAACTCACCGGACAAAAACTCACCGGACAAAAACTCACCGGACAAAAACTCACCGGACATAAACTCACCGGACATAAACTCACCGGACAAAAACTCACCGGACAAAAACTCACCGGACATAAACTCACCGGACAAAAACTCACCGGACAAAAACTCACCGAGTAAATGCAAAAGAGGACAAAAACTCACCAAGATAAAACAAAAGTTTGTTATTTGTAATTTATAAAAATTATTTATAAAAAGGATAAAAAACACTGAACTAAAACAAAATATCTTTATTTGAATTATATTTGACTGATAAAATAATAGGAGTACAAACTCTCTTCGTTCTAGATGCCATTAGGCTACATTTAAAAACGGATACATTGTCCTACAGCTCGAAGGAATTCCTCTATAGATTTTTTGCCGGCAACCAAATCTTCACATAGATTCTTTAGACGTTTCTGAAGATTCACATACTGTCTTTTGACTCTTTTCTTTGGAGGTTGGCCTCTTTCATTTTGCAGCATTATTGTTTTGACTAGGGTTTCATCCTTCCTAATGTTATCAATAACTGTGTAGAATGATGGATGGGAATGACCAACTAGCTGCTTAAATTAGTTATTCCAAGTTTCACTCATGTTATTCGTTCGAGCCTCACCATTCAGTGTATTACTATGTACATTCCATGTGACAGGTGGAAAGGAAGGTGGAAGTAGCCTAATGTTGACTGGCATTGATTCTATGCTTCCATCATTTGGAGGAAGTCGGATATGACGAAATGTACCTGTAATAGTATGTCCTGTCGCAGTATGAAAATAGGTCTACAAGTTCCTCAGGGGTGTTGTCCTGTTGAAATTGCATACCTTCCTGTACCTTTTCTAATGGGAGAAATGCTAACCCATCCATCATTCCAGAAAACAATTTGCATGCATCATTCTCACGGTAATGATTAACAAGACTTAATTCTTCTATCTTGCGCCAGGTACTTTGCGTCAAGTGATAGAAACATCCTTGAGTTGTTACAAGAGGGCCTAGAATACTACTAACAGCTTGTATGGTAGCTTTTTCGAAATCTAATACAACTTGTGTCGGATCTGGTATGTATCCTAGCCTTTCACAACCATTTAAAATACTTTGAAGTTCGACCAACATTAATCTGGCGAGGTTTATTCCTCGTTTGTTTGCATTCGAATCAGGTGTCATATAATTTGTCCAAGTCGGTGAGTTTTTGTCCCCTTTGTATTCTAATCGGTGGGTTTTTGTCCGGTGAGTTTTTGTCCGGTGAGCTTTTGTCCGCTCCCCAGTTACCTTACCCCCACTTTCTTCCCCTAAACTAAAAGTCCACACCTCTCTCTCCGCCTCTCTCTCTCTCTCTCTCATATTACCAATAAAATACGCACATATATGATAGCCCTCTCCCTATCTGTAACAAATGATATACGTTATCTAATAGCACCTACACTCCTACATTATATGTTAGTGTATATGGTTTATATGCCTTGTTATGTTTATATATGTATTATAGGAGTTTCGACCAAATATTGTTAATATTCTGTAATTAACTTCCATTCTCACGTATATTATTTATGTATTTCTATTTAATATTACCTATTATCACCATGTCCATTTCCTATATCCGTATAATGCTTTGTGTTTTGAATGTGGCGGCCAGCTATATATGTGTTAACAGTTCTACTCAGTCTTCTCTAACTATTCTTATCTAAATCTATCCTACGATTACCTTACTTCGGAGAACATAATTTGTATACAATAAGCCTACTTGGTTTAAATAGACGAGGTTTAGACAAAGACAAGGTTAGATAATATAGGATATAGGCTTACAGGATATATATGTAAACTAGAGCGGCACTTGGTAGAGAGCATACCTCAGCCTATACTGGCTGGTTCTATAGCATTAATATTAATGACCTAAATCAAATTCTGGATCTGGGTTCCGGGATATATTCTGGATCGCCTCCTATATTGAATCACTTCTCCAAAGGTGCATATTTTATCTGCCCACCATATGTCATGAAAATCTCCAGATCGCCTCATAAAGTGAATCACTTATTCCTTGCTGCATATCTTATTTTCCCACCAACCTTCATAATATTCAGGTAAATATTCTTTTCTAGATATCTTGTTTACAGACAGACAAACAAACGGAGGCGAAAACATAACTCCCGGTAGACACTAAACTGGTAATTATAGAGTATACATATAGCAGAACGCATATATATATATATATATATATATATATATATATATATATATATATATATACTGTATATATATAAATATATATATATATTATATATATATATATATATATATATATATATATATATATATATATATATAATATAATATATATATATATATATATATATATATATATAATATAATATATATATATATATATATATATACAGTATATATCTATATATATATATATATATTTATATGGGTGGGCTTGCGACCCCCACCCGGAAAAAAATATCTAAGCAAAAAAAACGAACGAACAGCCTCGGATGCGGACGGAACCAACGTTGACGAACCACGACCGACTAAGGACATGCCTTCGGACATTCTGAGAATGGCTACATGGAATGTTAGTGGCATGAATGATGGCACAAAAGAGAGAGAGGTTCTGGAAGTGTTAGTGAATGCCAGGCTGGATGTATGTGGAATGACAGAGACCAAATGGAAAGGTTCAGATGTGAGAGAGTGGGAGTGTGGAATGGGTGTGTGTGCTGGAGTGAGTGAAGGAACAGCGAGAGAAGGTGCATGTTTGTTTGTAAGTAGCAAATGGAAGGAATGTGTAAGAGAGTATGGGTCTGTGGGTTCAAGGATTGTGTGAGTGAGAATGAAAGTAGGAATACAAACGTGGGTGATTGTATGCGTGTATGCCCCGACAGAGGATATACTTGAAAGAAAGAAAGAGGAGTTCTGGATGAATGTGGAGGCGTGCCTGGAGAAGTTTGACAAGAACGAAAGAATATTTCTGATTGGAGATATGAATGGTAAGGTGGGTGATAGGAAAGTTGAGGGAGTGGTGGGAGGGTGGGGGGTACCATCAGAGGTGAATGGGAATGGTAGTGCACTTGTGGACGTATGTGTGGGGAGGAGGCTGTGGATAGCCAACACCTTCTTCCGACACAGAATGATCCACTACACGTGGAAACGGATGTTGACGATGAAGGATAAGACAGTGGTGGAACGAAAGTCATTGATTGATTATGTATGTGTGGATGAACGAATGAAGAAATCTGTGATGGATGCTAGGGTGTATAGGGGTATTGGAGGGGGTCTGTCTGATCATTATGTAGTGGTAGCTAAGGTTAGGATACAAAAGAAGTGGGTGAGGAGAGCGGGAGGGAGGCGAGAGGAGGGTGGAATGGTGAGGAGGGTGGAGAGGTTGCAGGAGGAGGAAGTCAGGGAGGAGTACAGGAGAGCAGTGGAAAGACGACTAGGTGGGTTCGACCTGGAAGTTATGGAGGAAGTGGAGGAGATGAGCAAGGTGTTTAAGGATGAGATCTGTGCAGCATGTGAGGAGGTGTGTGGAGTGAGGAGAAGAGGGAGGGGAGTGAAAGGTACAGCATGGTGGACAGAAGAGGTAAGAATAGCTGTGGAAGAAAAGAAGAAAGCATATAGAGAGTGGTTGGGTAGTAGAGGGAATGAAGATTCCGAGAGACAGAAACGAGCGAGGTACGTGGAGAGTAAGAGGGTGGTGAAGAGAGTAGTGAAGGAAAGTAAGAGAAGAGTAGATGAGGAATTTGGAAGGAATCTGAGTGTAAAATGGAGGGAGAGTAAGAAACTGTTCTGGAAAGAAGTCAAGAAAGTTAGGGAAGGTAGCAAGGGAAACAGTAAGGGTGTGAAAGATAAGAATGGGAGAATGCTAGCCGAGAAGCAAGAGAGAGTCGAAAGATGGAGGGAGTACTTCAGTGAGTTGCTAAATGAAAGGAATGAAGAGCCAGCAAACATAGCTGGATATGGTATGGGAGGGAGAAGAAGAGAAGTAGTGGAGGAGGAGGTGGGGATCAGGAGGTCAGAAGTGTGGGAAGCCATGAAAAGAGTGAAGTTGGGGAAAGCACCAGGAACAGATGGAGTGTGTGGGGAAATGTTGAGGTATGGTGGTGAGATAGTGATAGAATGGGTATGGAAAATGTGCAAACTAGCATGGGAGAAGGGGAGTGCACCCGATGACTGGAAGACTGGCATAATAGTCCCCCTATATAAGGGCAAAGGGGAAAGAGGAGTGTGTGGTAACCACCGAGGAATATGTCTTCTAAGCGTAGTAGGGAAGGTATACAGTAGGGTAGTGATTGAGAGAGTGAGAGTGAGAACGGAGAAATGGATAGGCGACGAGCAGGGAGGCTTTAGGAAGGGAAGAGGATGTGTAGATCAGATTTTTACCCTGAATTGTGTTGTGGAGAAGTATCTGGAGAAGAAACAAAAGGTGTATGTTGCCTTTATGGACTTGGAGAAGGCCTATGACAGAGTGGATAGAGAAGGTTTGTGGAAAGTACTTAGAATATACGGAGTAGAGGGCAAGTTGCTGAAAGCAGTGAAGAGCATGTATGAGGGTGCAAAGGCGGCAGTACGTGTGGAGAGTGAGCAGAGCGAGTTCTTTGACCTGAATGTTGGTTTGAAACAGGGGTGTGTGATGTCCCCGTGGTTGTTTACTGTATATATGGATGGAGTTATGAAAGAAATACTATCAAGAGCAGTGGATGTTGGTGTATTGCTGAAAAGGGAGGGAATTGAGTGGAAGCTACCTATACTGCTGTTTGCGGATGATACAGTTCTGATGAGTGATAATGAATGGGAGTTGCAGGGTCTGGTAAATGAGTTTGGAACAGTGTGCGAAAAACGGAATTTGAAGGTAAATACGGGGAAGAGCAAGGTTATGGTCTTCGAAAGGGGTGAAGTCACAGAGTGTGAGATGAAGCTGAACGGTCAGGCTATGGAGATCGTCAACTCTTTTAAGTATCTGGGCAGTGTGTTGAGTAAAGATGGGACTATGGATGAAGAGGTGCGGGAGAGGGTACAACAGGGGAAGAGGGTTGTAGGAACGCTAAAAGCAGTAACAAGAAATAGGGTGGTCAGTATGGAAGTGAAGAAGTCCTTGCATGACAGTGTGGTAATCCCGACACTGACTTACGGAAGCGAAGCATGGACGTTGGTTGAGAGACTCAGACCAAGAATGAGAGCAGTGGAAATGAATTACTTAAGGAGTGCGTGCGGAATTACATGGAGGGATAGACAGACTAATGAGGAAGTAAGAAGGAGGTGTGGTGTGGAGGTAGATGTGCTGGAAAGTGTGAAAAGGAACAACTTGAGATGGTTCGGCCATATGGAACGTATGGAAATCGAGAGAATGACTAAGAGGGTGTACGAGAGCGAGGTGGAGGGACAGAGGGGGAGAGGTAGACCGAATATGAGGTGGAAGGATGGAGTGAGGAACTACATGAATGAAGGCGGTGCTGGTTGGGGGGAGGGGCGTCGACTGACTGGGGACAGAGGTGCATGGGGGCGGTTCGTTCGTGGCCACCCCTTCGGGGATCACGGCGTCAGGCAATAGATAGATAGATATATATATATATATATATATACAGTATACTGTATATATTTGGAACAGGGTGCGAAAAACGAAATCTGAAGGTAAATGCGGGGAAAAGCAAGGTTATGGTCTTCGAAAGGGGTGAAACCACAGAGTGTGAGGTGAAGTTGAAAGGTCAGGCTATGGAGATTGTCAGCTCATTTTAGTATCTGGGCAATGTGTTGAGTAAAGATGGGACTATGGATGAAGAAGTGCGGGAGAGGGTGCAACAGGGGAAGAGGGTTGTAGGAACGTTGAAAGCAGTAACAAGAAATAGGGTGGTCAGTATGTGAAGAAGTCCTTGCATGACAGTGTGGCAATCCTGACACTGACTTACGGAAGCGAAGCATGGACGTTGGAGAAGAGACTAAGACCAAGAGTGAGAGGGGTGGAAATGAGTTACTTAAGAAGTGCGTGCAGAGTTACATGGAGGGATAGACAGATGACTGAGGAAGTAAGGAGGAGGTGTGGTGTGGAGGTGGATGTGCTGGAAAGTGTGAAAAGGAACACCTTGAGATGGTTTGGTCATATGGAACGTATGGGAAGCGAGAGAATGACTAAGAGGGTGTATGAGTACAAAGGAGTACAAAGGTGTAGAAAGGAAATCAAGCAACAACAGATCTAGTGACCCTTCTATGCTACTTGTCCTCCAAAACACTGAGGATCAAGTGGCCAAACAGTGGTTTAGAGTGGGTAAGGGAACATTGGAAAGGGAACTACTGCCCTGGAACTAATGTCCGTGGCAGGATTAGGAAGTTAGTAGGGGACAGATGGGTTAGTAACTGAGGGGGGGATAAAATAAAGTTATTCATTTACAAACGCAGTCAGTCGCGGGTTTGATGCGAGATATTTGTCTAAGCGGAGTTTAAATGAATCAACGGTGCTGCAGTCTATAACGTCTCGGGGAAGCCCATTCCACAAGTTGACAACTCGATTGAAGAAGAAATTCTTAGATTCGTGTGAGTTAAAAGATTTACCAATAGTTTTGCAACCGTTTCCCCCTGTGTAATTAGATTGGTCGATAGTGAAGTACTTACTACAGTTCATATTGTCGATGCCTTTGATGATTTTGAACACTTTAATTAAGTCACCTCTTAATCTGCGCTGGGTTAAAGGAAATAGATTTAATTCTCTAAGACGCTCTTCGTATGGTTTGTTCTTTAGGCTAGGTATAATTTTGGTAACTCTACGTTGAACTCGTTCTAGCTTGTTTATATCTTTTTTGGTAATAAGGGCACCAGGATTGAACGCAGTATTCCAGAAGAGGGCGGACTAAGGAATTGTAAAGGGTTAGGATGACGTCTTTGGATTTATGCTCAAATGACCTTCCTATAAAGCCAATTATTTTGTTTGCCTTCTTAACAACACTGAATATTGTTGACTCGGTTTTAGGTTACTCGATATTGTTACTCCCAGATCGGTTTCTCTGTTTACATTCTTAAGCTGAGTGCCATTCATCGAATAGTTTGCTTTCTCATTTAGGTTTTTTTTTTTTTTTTTTTTTTTCTATGTGATTGAGGGAGGCAAAAGGCATAACTGCCTATAGCGAGTGCCTCCCCCATAGTTGAAAGAGTGACAGGGCCAAAATCAAGGGACGTTCGAGCCAAAATGCCTGGACACACAGAGTTTGAAGCAATTTAAGTCATAGGAAGAGGGAAAGACTGATTCTGGGAGAGAGTTCCAGAGCTCAGCTGTTGAGTAGAAGAAATTTTGAGAGTAATGTTTCACTCTTGGGTTGGAGAGTTGCACAGAGTAGGGGTGGGATTGAGTTGCAAGACGGGTACCACGTGCCCTACGTAAAGGAGGTGGTATGCACTGGGATAGCTCTGAGGAACACTGATTATTATAGTAGCGATAGAATAGCGAGAGAGATGCAACATTGCGGCGGAGAGAGAGAGATTGCAGAGAGTTGGTGAGTGGACGGGAGTTAATGATACGAAAGGCCTTCCTTTCAACTTTGTCTAGGAGAGCGGTGTTAGAGGAACCTCCACACACATGTCAACAATACTCAATACAAGGGCGCACTATGCCCCTGTACAGAGCAAGAAGCTGTGCAGGGGAAAAGAACCCCCTAAGGCGGTTGAGCACACCCAGCTTCTGGGAGGCTGCCATAGCAAGACTGGTAATATGGTCCTTCCAAATGAGAGCAGAAGAAAAAGAGACACCAAGAATATTGAGAGAAGATGAAGGGTTGATTTTTGTATTGTTGAAGAATAAGGGATAGTCCGCTGGGAGATCCTGACGGGTAGATAGATGGAGAAATTGGGTTTTGGAAGCATTAAAGTTAACAAGGTTTTCTCTGCCCCAATTGGAAATAGTATTTAGATCAGAATTTAAGAGTTCTATGGCTTCATTACGTTTGTCGTTGAGGGATTGCTGGCTGGGGCGTTCTGAAAAACTAATGGAGTAGTGCAAGGTTGAGTCGTCTGCGTATGAATGGATGGGAATTAAGGTACAGTTAAGGAGATCATTTATAAAAATTAGAAAGAGAATAGGAGATAGGACAGAGCCCTGAGGAACACCGGAGTTTATAGGGTGAGGAAGTGAACAATGGCCGTCCACAACCGCGGCTATGGAACGGCCGGAAAGGAAATTAGAGACAAAGGCACAGATGGAGGGATAGAAACCGAAGGAGGGTAGTTTAGAAATTAAAGATTTATGCCAGACTCTATCGAAGGCTTTCGATATGTCTAGTGCATATCCGATATGTAGTACTTTACATTTATCCGCATTGAAACTCATTTGCCAAATTTGGGCCAAACATGACAATTTATCTAAATTGTGTTGCATATCGTCAACTTGTTCTTTTGAGAGTACGCTATTTGCAATTTTTGTATCGTCAGCAAATTTTGAGATTGTGCAGGTGAGACCCTCATCTATGTCGTTGATGTAAATTAGAAAGATAATTGGTCCTAGTAGCGATCCCTGGGGTACCCCGCTACTTACATTGGTCCATTTAGATGCCTTACCGTTTATGACTACTCTTTGCTTTCTGTCGCTGAGCCAATTTTCTATCCATTTCAACACACCGTCTTGTATTCCATGCGCTTTTAGTTTTAGCAGTAAACGTTTGTGGGGAACTTTGTCAAAGGCCTTTTGAAAATCAAGGTATATATTATCTACAGCTTTACTCTCATCGTAGAGGTTGAGGATATCGTGGAAGAAGTCTAAGAGGTTTGTTAAACAGGAAAGTTTTTTACGAAAGCTGTGTTGAGTATCTTTAAGTAAGTTATCTGCCTCTAAGTGATTTACGAGTCTGTCTCTTATGACCGTTTCTAGCATTTTACATACAATTGAGGTTAAGCTAATTGGACGATAGTTACTGGGTAGAGATTTGCTGCCTTTTTGGAATATCGGTGTTACGTTGGCTAGCTTCCACTGATCAGGCATAGTCCCAGACTGCAAGGATTCATTGAATAGCAATATCAGTGGTTTGGAGAGCTCATCCTTAGCTTCCTTTAGAACTCTAGGCGAGATTGTTCCAGGTCCAGGCGTTTTATTTACCTTGAGTTTATCTAAACAATTCAATACTTCTCTCTCTGTAACGGTGATATTGCTTAGAACATCTGAATTATCAACCTGAATCGGCGATGGTGTAGGGATATCACTGAGGTCTTTGGTTGTAAAAACTAATGCAAAGAAGGTATTGAGGGCATTTCTCATTTGTACTTCGTCTTTGATGTATTCTCCATTTTCATCGACTAACGGTCCAACAGTTGAAGTAACTACTTTTTTCTTTCTGATATAACTATAGAATTCTTTCGGGTTTGTTTTACTTTGATTCGCAACATGTAACTCCAGGGTCTTTTTACTTTGCTTAATTAACTTTTTGGCTTTGCGTCGTAGCTCTACAAATTTCACCCGTTCTTCATCATTTTGTGAGGATTTTAATCTATCATTAGCAAATTTTTTAGCAAGCAGACAGTCTGAAATATCTTTATTCCACCATTTGGGCTTATCATTATGGCCTGGACCCTGTATTTTCAATGGTATGCAGTCTTGCACTGCCTTAAGGTAAGTGGTTGTGAAACACTCCCAAGATGTATTTATGTCGTTATTGTTAGTCAGAAAGCTCCAGTCAGTTTCTTTAAGTTTTGATTTAAGTTTATGAATATTTGCTTTCTTGAAATTAGGGACTTTCTCAATGCTGCTATTTGATTTGTTACTAGTAAACTTTAAAGTGAAAGTTATCGTACGATGGTCGCTGTTACTGAATTCATCACCAACATTCAAATTCTCTATTAATTCTTCTTTTGTTGCTAGTACAAGGTCAAGCACATTATTACCACGGGTCGGATATTGTACAAATTGAAAAAGTGAACTCTCTTGCAAGTTAGCATAGAGGTCGTGTCCAGAGTGTGAAGTAAGAATATCGCCCCATTTAGTCTCCGGTAAGTTGAAATCGCCAAGAATTACGGTATCTTGTATGTTAGTTATTTCTGCAATTTGTTCATAAATTTCACTGTCAGTTTGCACTGATTGAGATGGGAGTCTGTATGATAATGCTATAGAGAGAGAGAGAGAGAGAGAGAGAGAGAGAGAGAGAGAGAGAGAGAGAGAGAGAGAGAGAGAAAAAAGAGAAAGAGAGAGAGAGAGATAGGTAGACATAAATACAGAGCTATCGATATTCTTGTGTTACTCATCTATCTATCTATCTATCTATCTATTGCCCGACGCCGTTATCCCCGAAGGCCGTGGACACGAACGAACCGCCCCCATGCACCTCTGTCCCCAGTCAGTCGACGCCCCTCTCCCCCAACCAGCACCGCCTTCGTTCATGTACTTCCTCACTCTATCCTTCCACCTCTCCCTCTCTGTCCCTCCACCTCGCTCTCGTACACCCTCTTAGTAATTCTTTCCATACGTTCCATATGGCCGAACCATCTCAAGGTGTTCCTTTTCACACTTTCCAGCACATGTTACTCATCATGTGTTTAATAAAAGTCTCTTGAGGGTAGTTTTTTTGTTATTTTTTCTTGCTCCCTAGACCTCTAACAACCTCATTTATTTCCTCATTTATTTCCTCATTTATGCATATATATATTTTGTGTAGTTTCCTCCCTAGACCTACATCAAGCTTAAAAACCACCCCTAGACCCCCAATCAAGATAAATTTGTACATTTTTCGGTAGAAAAATGTCCAGGCCGAAGGCCGATTCCTCCTAAAGTGCAGGCTCGCTATCGCTCGCCAGGAAAAAATCGACACTTAAATGGCACGAAAGGTCTTAAAATTGAAAAACAAAATAGTGCGAAGCATCATACAATCGCCAAAATAATGGGGCAAACGTCCTAAAATGTCAAAACAAATGGGGTTAAGCACGAGGGAGAAAGGGAGGGTCCCGAGGGCGGAGTGTAGCCAGGGGTGCGGGGAAACGATCGATATGCTTGTGTTAGTCATCATCTTCCGGACTTCCCAACTCTATATTATAGCCTATGTTGAGGGGAGAGATTTCCACTGGAGGGATTATTTTCTTTACCCCTTTCTCTCTTATGTTTAGCCCCATTGCTTTTGAGATTTTAAGACTTTCGCCCCATTAGTTTGGCGATTTTAAGAACTTTCGCCCCATTTATGTCACTTTTAAGACCTTTCGTCCCATTTAGGTGTCGATTTTTTCCTGGCGAGCGATAGCGAGCCTGTAATTTAAGAGGAATCGGCCTTCGGCCGGGAAATTTTTCTACCGAAAAATGTACACATTTATCTTGAAAGGGGGTCAAGGGGGTGTAATTTCAAGCTTGATGGAAGTCTAGGAAACACACTAAAAACCTCCCCTTAATGTGAAACATTCCAGTAATTTGCAATTGCTCCCTGCATTACCCGATGGCGCCTTGCTTTTCTGTTGTCTGCCTAATGTTAGACGAATTTTTAAAGATATTATGTACAGTGACGCTAATAAGTCATGTCTCAGCTGTCTTTATGACTACGTTTGGCTCGCTCTGTGCTGTATCAATGTCTGTCAGATGTTGAATAGGGCGGGTAAGTGTAGGCATATGGTGTGTATATCTCACTCAAAAAGAAGACATCGGGTGTAAATATTGCCGATACCAATTACTGATCAAAACATAAGTGGTGCCGAGACATCACTTATTAGGCCGACTGTACATATATACATATATATATATATATATATAAATATATATATATATATATATATATATATATATATATATATATATATATATATATTATATATATATATATTGTGTGTGTATCATAAACTATCATATATGTTAATATCAGTTAAGGGGAAGTTTTTAGTTGATTCCCTAGACTTCCATCAAGTTTAAAATTACTCCCCCTAGACCCCCTTTCAAGATAAATTTGTACATTTTTCGGTAGAAAAATGTCCCGGCTGAAAGCCGGTTCCTCTTATATTACAGGCTTGCTATCGCTCGCCAGGATAGAATCGACACCTACATGGCACGAAAGGTCTTAAAATTGACAGAAATGGGTCGAAAGTTCTTAAAATCGTCAAAATAATGGGGCGAACGTCTTAAAATTAGAAAAGCAATGGGGCTAAACATGAGGGAGAAAGGAGTCAAGAAAAAAATCTCTCAAGTGGAAATCTCCCCTTAAATATTATTCTATTTTGCGATACAGAATACTGTAGGGGTAGTTATAAGATGGAACCCAAATTTATGAGGCTACTATACCTTGTTCCAAATATGCAGGCCAACAACCCTCTTCACCATTAACCTCTATAACTCACCAACGACTAGAGTAATCCACCTAATATATCTACCATTTGGGAAGGGTCAGCCAGGGAATAGGTGGGGAAATTTACAGCCCATTTGGAGTTACAGAGGATATATTATAGAGTTCAGGATTTCGTATTTGGGACAGGGTAGAGTCCCATCCAGCTTATCTATAGATTATATCAACAAGAGCTAACTCACCTTCGACGTGATGACGTCATTCGTATATATGCAAGGCCGGGGGTCACCTGTTTTTTTTTATCTTTCTCTCCTGTTCTCCCTTTCTCTGGCTTGTATCCACTCAGCCCTATTAAGCTAACGGTTTTAAGACTTTTATTTCCATCCAGGTGTCGATTTCTTCCTGGCGAGCGATAGCGAGCCAGCATTGTATGGAGAAATTCGGCTTCGCCAGAGACATTTTTCTATCGAAAAATTAACAAATTTAGCTTGCTGTCAAAACAAAAATATATATATGCAGGCTCGCTACAGCTCGCCAGTAAAATATTGATACCTGGATGGGGGTAAACGTCTTAAAACAGATGGCTGAATGGTGCCGAATGGACACAAGCTAAAGAGAGAGGGAGGGAAAGAGAACAAAAAGAGAGGTGGGCTCCCTTTACAACCATCCAGCTTATCTATAGAACGTATCAACATAGACCTTAGACTTGATGACGTCACTCATATATATTCAGGTGGATAGATAACGTTGATTAACCCTTACCTCTTTATCCCTAGTTCTCTTTCTCTCCCTCTCTCTTTGGCTTGTATCCATTCGGCCCCATTCAGCTAACTGTTTTAAGATTTTTACCCCATCCAGGTGTCAATATTTTTCCGCGAGCTAGCATATATATTTTGTGTTTGTTTTGACAAGCTAAATTTGTATATTTTTCGATAGAAAAATATCTCCGGCGAAGCCGGATTATTCCATACAATGTTGGCTCGCTATCGCTCGCCAGGAAGATATCGACATCTGGATGGGGATAAAAGTCTTAAAACAGTTGGCTGAATGGGGCCGAATGGATACAAGCCAAAGAGAGAGAGAGAGAAAGAGCAAAAAGCGAGGTGGCCCACGGCCTTCTATATTGTATATAGAAGGCCGTGGGTGGGCTCCCTTAAGTGGATAGATAACGCTGAACCTTAACCCTTTCACCCCTTGAATTAGCTGACGTGATGTATCATATAATTAGGCGAAGTAAAGAGCTGCACTATGATAATAAGCATAATTTCTTCGCTCGAAAACTCATACTATATATATATATATATATATATATATATATATATATATATATATAAATACCATTAAGACCCAATATTTCCTTGTATACTGGCTTTCCTACACAATTTAAGCAGCATAAGAAAGACCTGTGGTAGTTTGAAGGATGTCTTAGATCATATTGATTCCCAGATATAATAGATACAATAGATAAATACAAAAATATAAATAAGTAAATACAATTAATGAATAAATATATAAACACAATTATACAAAAGCATATTCAAAGCTCCATGAAATCGTCTAATGATAGCCGAAATCGTCTAATGGTAGCCGAAATCGTCTAGTGATAGCCGAAACCGTCGAGTGATAGCCGAAACCGTCGAGTGATAGCCGAAACCGTCGAGTGATAGCCGAAACCGTCGAGTGATAGCCGAAATCGTCTAGTGATAGCCGAAATCGTCTAGTGATAGCCGAAATCGTCTAGTGATAGCCGAAATCGTCTAGTGATAACCGAAACCGTCTAATGATAGCCAAAATCGTCTAATGAAAGCCGAAACCGTCTAGTGATAGCCGAAATCGTCTAGTGATAGCCGAAATCGTCTAGTGATAGCCGAAATCGTCTAGTGATAGCCGAAATCGTCTACTGATAGCCGAAACCGTCTAGTGATAGCCAAAATCGTCTAGTGATAGCCAAAATCGTCTAGTGATAGCCGAAATCGTCTAATGATAACCGAAACCGTCTAGTGATAGCCGAAATCGTCTAATGATAGTCGAAATCGTCTAATGATAGTCGAAACCGTCTAGTGATAGCCGAAACCGCCGAAACCGTCTAGTGATAGCCGAAATCGTCTAATGAAAGCCGAAACCGTCTAGTGATAGCCGAAATAGTCTAGTGATAGCCGAAATCGTCTAGTGATAGCCGAAACCGTCTAGTGATAGCCGAAATAGTCTAATGATAGCCGAAATCGTCTTAGTGATAGCCGAAATAGTCTAATGATAGCCAAAACCGTCTAGTGATAGCCGAAATCGTCTAGTGATAGCCGAAATCGTCTAATGATAACCGAAACCGTCTAGTGATAGCCGAAACCGTCTAATGATAGCCGAAATCGTCTAATGAAAGCCGAAACCGTCTAGTGATAGCCGAAATAGTCTAGGGATAGCCGAAATAGTCTAATGATAGCCAAAATCGTCTAGTGATAGCCAAAATAGTCTAGTGATAGCCAAAATCGTCTAGTGATAGCCGAAATCGTCTAGTGATAACCGAAACCGTCTAGTGATAGCCGAAACCGTCTAATGATAGCCGAAATCGTCTAATGAAAGCCGAAACAGTCTAGTGATAGCCGAAATAGTCTAGTGATAGCCGAAATCGTCTAGTGATAGCCGAAATCGTCGAGTGATAGCCGAAACCGTCGAGTGATAGCCGAAACCGTCGAGTGATAGCCGAAACCGTCGAGTGATAGCCGAAACCGTCGAGTGATAGCCGAAACCGTCGAGTGATAGCCGAAACCGTCGAGTGATAGCCGAAACCGTCGAGTGATAGCCGAAATCGTCGAGTGATAGCCGAAATCGTCTAGTGATAGCCGAAATCGTCTAGTGATAGCCGAAATCGTCTAGTGATAGCCGAAATCGTCTAGTGATAGCCGAAATCGTCTAGTGATAGCCGAAATCGTCTAATGATAGCCGAAATCGTCTAATGATAGCCGAAATCGTCTAGTGATAGCCGAAATCGTCTAGTGATAGCCGAAATCGTCTAGTGATAGCCAAAATCGTCTAGTGATAGCCGAAATCGTCTAATGATAACCGAAACCGTCTAGTGATAGCCGAAATCGTCTAGTGATAGCCGAAATCGTCTAGTGATAACCGAAACCGTCTAGTGATAGCCGAAACCGTCTAATGATAGCCGAAACCGTCTAATGAAAGCCGAAACCGTCTAGTGATAGCCGAAATAGTCTAGTGATAGCCGAAATAGTCTAATGATAGCCGAAATAGTCTAATGATAGCCAAAATCGTCTAGTGATAGCCAAAATCGTCTAGTGATAGCCAAAATCGTCTAGTGATAGCCGAAATCGTCTAATGATAACCGAAACCGTCTAGTGATAGCCGAAACCGTCTAATGATAGCCGAAATCGTCTAATGAAAGCCGAAACCGTCTAGTGATAGCCGAAATCGTCTAGTGATAGCCGAAATCGTCTAGTGATAGCCGAAATCGTCTAGTGATAGCCGAAATCGTCTAGTGATAGCCGAAATCGTCTAGTGATAGCCAAAATCGTCTAGTGATAGCCAAAATCGTCTAGTGATAGCCGAAATCGTCTAATGATAACCGAAACCGTCTAGTGATAGCCGAAATCGTCTAGTGATAACCGAAACCGTCTAGTGATAGCCGAAACCGTCTAATGATAGCCGAAACCGTCTAATGAAAGCCGAAACCGTCTAGTGATAGCCGAAATAGTCTAGTGATAGCCGAAATCGTCTAGTGATAGCCAAAATCGTCTAGTGATAGCCAAAATCGTCTAGTGATAGCCAAAATCGTCTAGTGATAGCCGAAATCGTCTAGTGATAACCGAAACCGTCTAGTGATAGCCGAAACCGTCTAATGATAGCCGAAATCGTCTAATGAAAGCCGAAACCGTCTAGTGATAGCCGAAATCGTCTAGTGATAGCCGAAATCGTCTAGTGATAGCCGAAATTGTCTAGTGATAGCCAAAATCGTCGAGTGATAGCCGAAACCGTCGAGTGATAGCCGAAACCGTCGAGTGATAGCCGAAACCGTCGAGTGATAGCCGAAATCGTCGAGTGATAGCCGAAATCGTCTAGTGATAGCCGAAATCGTCTAGTGATAGCCGAAATCGTCTAGTGATAGCCGAAATAGTCTAGTGATAGCCGAAATCGTCTAATGATAGCCGAAATCGTCTAATGATAGCCGAAATCGTCTAGTGATAGCCGAAATAGTCTAGTGATAGCCGAAATCGTCTAGTGATAGCCAAAATCGTCTAGTGATAGCCGAAATCGTCTAATGATAACCGAAACCGTCTAGTGATAGCCGAAACCGTCTAATGATAGCCGAAATCGTCTAGTGATAGCCGAAATCGTCTAGTGATAGCCGAAATCGTCTAGTGATAGCCGAAATCGTCTAATGATAGCCGAAATCGTCTAATGATAGCCGAAATCGTCTAGTGATAGCCGAAATCGTCTAGTGATAGCCGAAATAGTCTAATGATAGCCGAAACCGTCTAGTGATAGCCGAAACCGTCTAGTGATAGCCGAAACCGTCTAGTGATAGCCGAAACCGTCTAGTGATAGCCGAAACCGTCTAGTGATAGCCGAAACCGTCTAGTGATAGCCGAAACCGTCTAGTGATAGCCGAAACCGTCTAGTGATAGCCGAAACCGTCTAGTGATAGCCGAAATCGTCTAGTGATAACCGAAACCATCTAGTGATAGCCGAAACCGTCTAATGATAGCCAAAATCGTCTAATGAAAGCCGAAACCGTCTAGTGATAGCCGAAATCGTCTAGTGATAGCCGAAATCGTCTAGTGATAGCCGAAATAGTCTAGTGATAGCCGAAATCGTCTACTGATAGCCGAAACCGTCTACTGATAGCCGAAACCGTCTAGTGATAGCCAAAATCGTCTAGTGATAGCCAAAATCGTCTAGTGATAGCCGAAATCGTCTAATGATAACCGAAACCGTCTAGTGATAGCCGAAATCGTCTAATGATAGTCGAAACCGTCTAGTGATAGCCGAAACCGCCGAAACCGTCTAGTGATAGCCGAAATCGTCTAATGAAAGCCGAAACCGTCTAGTGATAGCAGAAATAGTCTAGTGATAGCCGAAATCGTCTAGTGATAGCCGAAACCGTCTAGTGATAGCCGAAATTGAAATGCTAGGTTTTTCCAGGTTAAATAGGAATGGGAATCTTCCCCAGGTTACCTTTTAGGATCAACCTTTCCTGGTACCTGGCGCGGGGTACGAACCTCTGAAGGGAATTTAACCCCCCTAAAAACCCACAGGTTTTGAGATGCCTTGGGTGGGGTTCGAACCCTGGTTAGTGACGCATCACCATCACCATCACCACCAGGCCCGCGCGCTAACCCACTGTACTACCACGGACGTACAAAAGTATAGCAACCTTAGTCCGATTTTTAAGAACCACGGTGATGGTCTCTCGAGATGAGTTTATTGGACTTACCATCTACGACTATTTTCGAACCACGGTGATAGTCTCTCGAGACGAGTTTATTGGACTTACCATCTACGACTATTTTACGCTATACCTGACGTCAACTCGGGTTAGTATTATTGTGGGTGCGGGACATTTTCGAGGGCATTACACCACATTCCTTTTTAGTTAGGCTAGTCCCTAGCCTCGTAAGGTCGTAGGGTATCGTAGCCTTTTTACCTTAGCCATCTCAATTCTTGGTATAGGGTTCGCGTGACGGGTGCTCCACGTAGCTACCTGGTCACGTTCCCTAGCTGCCACCAATGAAATGCTAGGTTTTTCCAGGTTAAATAGGAATGGGAATCTTCCCCAGGTTACCTTTTAGGATCAACCTTTCCTGGTACCTGGCACGGGGTACGAACCTCTGAAGGGAATTTAACCCCCCTAAAAACCCACAGGTTTTGAGATGCCTTGGGTGGGGTTCGAACCCTGGTTAGTGACGCACCACCATCACCACCAGGCCCGCGCGCTAACCCACTGTACTACCACGGACGTACAAAAGTATAGCAACCTTAGTCCGATTTTTAAGAACCACGGTGATGGTCTCTCGAGATGAGTTTATTGGACTTACCATCTACGACTATTTTCGAACCACGGTGATGGTCTCTCGAGACGAGTTTATTGGACTTACCATCTACGACTATTTTACGCTATACCTGACGTCAACTCGGGTTAGTATTATTGTGGGTGCGGGACATTTTCGAGGGCATTACAGAAATAGTCTAATGATAGCCGAAATCGTCTTAGTGATAGCCGAAATAGTCTAATGATAGCCAAAACCGTCTAGTGATAGCCGAAACCGTCTAATGATAGCCGAAATCGTCTAATGATAGCCGAAACCGTCTAGTGATAGCCGAAATAGTCTAGTGATAGCCGAAATAGTCTAATGATAGCCAAAATCGTCTAGTGATAGCCAAAATCGTCTAGTGATAGCCAAAATCGTCTAGTGATAGC
>JBAKBP010012481.1:0-67272 GCA_037953745.1 Lithodes maja
GTACTACAAAGTCACCATTGAAGCACCCTTTGCTGTTTGCATTACATTAGCATTGTATGAATATTCTCATATTCAAAATATGCAATGCGGTCAGTATCTAGAGAGTGTATAGCTCAATAGGTGGCGTGAGAAAGATTATAAAAACGACAAGTAAACAGTGGCGATGCATCTCGATAAGTCGAATTGCACCGAGCAAATATTGAAAAGCAGCCACGTCGTCACTACTCGGACAAGCCAGTTGAGCGTTGAGCTAATTTCCAAAACTAATCTATCTACTCGTCGTCTGGAATATGACCTCCTGACTTCATTGTGTTGAGTGATCGAGTATAATGGCTACAGAAAACCTGTGTCTGGAGGGAGAATTGGAACAATAGTCAAAATATACTATTATTATTGTATATTAGTATTTCTTTTTGTTTTCTCTCATCTGTTTATGATTACGTATCTATACTGTACAGTATATTAGTCTAGTCTGTTCATCTCCTGTTCCTTCTATCTATATATTTAACTTATATCTGTCCTTACATTCAGGTATGTGATGGGCTTTAATGTACACCAACGAATGAATTCTGCTACTATTTGGAGCTAAGGTAAGGTTTTAAGCCAGTCCACCTCGCTTTTTTTCTCCTTCTCTCTCTCTCTCTCTCTTTGGCTTGTATCCATTCGGCCCCATTCAACCTACTGTTTTAAGACGTTTACCCCCATCAAGGTGTCAATATTTTCCCGGCGAGCGGTAGCGAGCCAACATATTTATATATTTGTTTTGACAGCAAACTAAATGTGTACATTTTTCGATAGAAAAATGTCTCTCCGGATTTATCTATACAATGCTGGCTCGCTATCGCTCGCCAGGAAGAAATCGACGCCTGGATGGGATAAACGTCTTAAAACAGTTGGCTGAATGGGGCCGAATGGATACAAGCCAGGTAAAGAGAGTAAAGGAGAAAAACATAAAAAAATCAGGTGACCCCCCTTAAGGTGAATTATTATTAACCCTTTCAATCATAAGACGGTGTTTATGTTTACGATTCTATCCAGTTTATCAAAGACTAATTCGTAAGAGAGGGATTAACAAGAAGTGTTCCATTAACCCCTTCAGGATACGATGACTCATTTATTTTCTATTCAATGGCAATTTGTTGACAATTTTATTTAAATTAAGAAGGGTATGTGGTTATTTGAGTGTTTACCCTCTAATTCCCACAGATCTGGCCTAAGCTGATTCCCTGCCTAGGCAAACTATTTCGTCTCTGTCTATCCTCTAACGTCTTCCCTTCATGCTGGAAGTTTGCTCACATTCAACCTGTCCCAAAGAAGGGTGACCGCTCTCAACCCTCCAACTATCGTCCAATTGCTCTTATCTCTTGTCTTTCGAAAGTTTTTGAAACTATTCTTGCTTCCAAATTTCTTAAGCATTTCTCTTCTCATAATCTGCTCTCAGATCGCCAGTATGGCTTCCTTAAGGGTCGCTCTACTGGTGATCTTCTTTCATATCTTACTAACTCTTGGTCATCCTCCTTTCGGGACTTCGGTGAGACTTTTTCTATTGCACTAGACATATCGAAAGCCTTCGACAGAGTCTGGCATAAATCTTTAATTTCTAAACTACCCTCCTTCGGTTTCTATCCCTCCATCTGTGCCTTTGTCTCTAATTTCCTTTCCGGCCGTTCCATTGCCGCGGTTGTGGACGGCCATTGTTCACTTCCTCACCCTATAAACTCTGGTGTTCCTCAGGGCTCTGTCCTATCTCCTATTCTCTTTCTAATTTTTATAAATTATCTCCTTAACTGTACCTTAATTCCCATCCATTCATACGCAGACGACTCAACCTTACACTACTCCATTAGTTTTTCAGAACACCCCAGCCAGCAATCCCTCAACGACAAACGTAATGAAGCCATAGAACTCTTAAATTCTGATCTAAATACTATTTCCAATTGGGGCAGAGAAAACCTTGTTAACTTTAATGCTTCCAAAACCCAATTTCTCCATCTATCTACCCGTCAGGATCTTCCAGCGGACTATCCCTTATTTTTCAACAATACAAAAATCAACCCTTCATCTTCTCTCAATATTCTTGGTGTCTCTTTTTCTTCTGCTCTCATTTGGAAGGACCATATTACCAGTCTTGCTAAGGCAGCCTCCCAGAAGCTGGGTGTGCTCAACCGCCTTAGGGGGTTCTTTTCCCCTGCACAGCTTCTTGCTCTGTACAGGGGCATAGTGCGCCCTTGTATTGAGTATTGTTCACATGTGTGGGGAGGTTCCTCTCACACCGCTCTCCTAGACAAAGTTGAAAGGAAGGCCTTTCGTATCATTAACTCCAGTCCACTCACCAACTCTCTGCAATCTCTCTCTCTCCGCCGCAATGTTGCATCTCTCTCGCTATTCTATCGCTACTATAATAATCAGTGTTCCTCAGAGCTATCCCAGTGCATACCACCTCCTTTACGTAGGGCACGTGGTACTCGTCTTGCAACTCAATCCCACCCCTACTCTGTGCAACTCTCCAACCCAAGAGTGAAACGTTACTCTCAAACTTTCTTCTATTCAACAGCTGAGCTCTGGAACTCTCTCCCAGAATCAGTCTTTCCCTCTTCCTATGACTTAAATTGCTTCAAACTCCGTGTGTCCAGGCATTTTGGCTCGAACGTCCCTTGATTTTGGCCCTGTCACTCTTTCAACTATGGGGGAGGCACTCGCTATAGGCAGTTATGCCTTTTGCCTCCCTCAATCACATAGAAAAAAAAAAAAAATGTATAAATACGTCTAATGATAGCCAGAATATACTATCAAAACGCGTCATAATCCTCAAAGGGTTAAAATACAGAAGGCATCATTGTACTGAAGGGGTTAAGGTCTGCTAGGGGTCTCAACACTCCCTATGACCAGAAGCGTCACCAAACGATTTTCACGGCATTCCATCAAGATTGCTTTTCGTGGGGAGATCTGGACACCGTAAATTACCAGGGGAAGGCCTATCACTTTCATAATAAGTGAGATATTCAGGAGATATGTACAGTCGGATTTATAAGTGATGACTTGGCACCAATCAGGTTTTGGTCAATAATTGGTATCAGCAATATTTACACAGGATTTCTTCTTTTTGAGTAAGATTTACAACCATGTTCCTACACTTACCCACCACATTCAACATCTGACAGACATTAAGTCAGCACGGAGCCAGCCAAACGTAATGGCAGCTGAGACCTGACTTATTAAGGGGAGGTTTTTAGTGTGTTTTCTAGACTTCCATCAAGCTTGAAATTACACCCCTTTGACCCCCTTTCAAGATAAATTCGTAAATTTTTCGGTAGAAAAATGTTCCAGCCGAAGGCCGGTTCCTCTTGAATTACAGGCTCGCTATCGCTCGCCAGGAAAAATCGACACATAAATGGGACAAAAGGTCTTAAAAGTGACATAAATGGGGTGAAAGTTCTTAAAATCGCCAAACTAATGGGGCGAACGTCTTAAAATCTCAAAAGCAATAGGGCTAAACATGAGGGAGAAAGGGGTAAAGACAAAAAATCCTCAAGTGGAAATCTCCTCTTAACCCGGCAATGGCAAGGGGGGGGTATTGAACTAGCTGCCCATGGGCGAGCATATTGGCTCCATTCAGGCCTATAATCGTCATTTTACGATAAATATCGTTATTACTTATTCATATGAGCCTATTTTACCTTCACTATGAAGATAGTAACCTGTAACAACAATAAAACAAGTGAAAATATAATTTCAAAATCGCGAATATAGATGGACCAGCCCATTCATGAATTATGGAGAAAATTGAGGCAACCCCTCCCTCCACGAGGCCTCAAGCCACACTGAGCCTACTCATTCACACACTCGGTTGTATAACACACTCGCTAGGCACGTAAGCACATCCTCCACACATTTTGCTAATGTTAGCACAAAAATATACCAACGAATTAGGGAATAACAGGGAAAATAGGTGATAATTGAAGGGGGAGGGGAAAAGGGGGAAGGAGGGGATGTGGAGGAGTGATATGAGGTATAGCGAAAAAAAAAAAAAAAAAAATGGTTTAGTGCTACTGGGGCCGTTTAAATGTCTTCTCAACGATGCGGTGAAGGATTTTCGGAGAAGAAATCGACTCAGCACAGGACAACCAGGAAGGAGGACCGAAGACAGCGAGGACGGCAACCTACAAAGGAATTAAATACTAATCCGTCAAGAACCGCGAATTTGGATAAAGCTCCACCAACACGACCCAAATTCAAAACCGCCAGGGATAACGACCGAGGACCGAGGACAGCCATGAATGTAAATGTAGATCCGACCAGAACCAAAAATTTGATGAAAGAACGTTCTGTGAGTTCTAAAACCGCAACTTTAAAGGTTTTCTATGCAAACGCTCGTAGCATACGCAATAAATTTTCAGATTTAGAGGAACTAGTGTTTACAGAAAACTATGATGTGATTGGCATAACAGAATTTTGGCTCAATACAGAAGATAGAGACTTTTTAGCAGAGTATTCACTTCCCGGTTATGTAATGTTTGAGAACAGCCGAATAAATAAAAATGGAGGTGGCGTTTTATTTTATATCAAAGAAAGTCTTAACCCGACCCTCGTGTCAAAACCTCAAATTGTGAACGTCGACACATCTTTTGTGCTAATAAAGAATAATAAAGGTATAAAAATAATACTTGCGTTAATATTCAGACCTCCAGCTCAATCAGTGCAAACTGACCGAGAAATTTATGAACAAATTGCAGATGTAAGTAACTCACAAGATACCGTAATTTTTGGCGACTTTAATTTACCTGTGACCAAGTGGGGCGATACTCTTACTTCACACTCCGGACATGATTTGTATACGAACTTGCAAGAGAGTTCGCTTTATCAATTTGTTCGAACGCCGACCCGTGGTAATAACGTTCTTGACATTGTACTTGCAACAAAAGAAGAATTGATAGAGAATTTGAATGTTGGTGATGAATTCAGTAACAGCGACAATCATACGATAACTTTCACTTTAACCCTTAAATGTCGGGGCGCAACATAAGTCGAGTTAAATAAAGCTGGACTATGTGGCGGTGCTCGACATATATCGTGTGGCAATTTCAGCACGTAATGTGGCTGAGAGAGAGAGACAAGTGGTGGCAGGAGAGTAGCGAGCGTATGACTGCTCCAGACCACCGCGGCGAACCTACTGACACGAATCCCACCTCCTCCCTCCCTCTCTCACTCGCTATATACGGAATTGTATGGGGAAAGTGCCTAATTACATGCTTTTTGCACTCGCGTTGCACGGTTATTGCAAGAAAACTAGCCATCATAAAAGGATCGTTATGGTGTCATTCAAAAGCTCTGTTTATGCCCTTTCAGGGATAGATACTTGTTTTACGTTCTGGGTCTTATTTAGGCATGAAAATGATCACGTAAACAGCCCTATTTTGGCTAAAAACACCCCGCTGGGCGGTACATATAAATAAACCGCATAGGCCGCCGCTCGTAAGGTGTTAAACTTTACTAGTAACGAACCAAATAGTAGCATCGAAAAAGTCCCTAATTTCAAGAAAGCAAACTTCCATAAACTTAGAGCTATGTTTAAAGAAACTGACTGGAGCTTTTTAATTAACAATAACGACATAAATACATCTTGGAAGTTATTCGAAACCACTTACCTAAAAGCAGTGCAAGACTGCATACCATCGAAAATACGGCGTCCAGGCCATAATAATAAGCCCAAATGGTGGAATAAAGATATTTCAAACTGCCTGCTTGCTAAACAATTTGCTAATGATAGATTAAAATCCTCACAAAATGACGAAGAACGGGTGAAATTTGTAGAGCTACGACGCAAAGCCAAACAGTTAATTAAGCAAAGTAAAAAGACCTTAGAGTTACATATTGCGAATCAAAGTAAAACAAACCCGAAAGAATTCTATAGTTATATCAGAAAGAAAAAAGTAGTTACTTCAACTGTTGGTTCGGACCGTTAGTCGATGAAAATGGAGAATACACCAAAGACGAAGTACAAATGAGTAATGCCCTCAATACCTTCTTTGCATCAGTTTTTACAACAGAAGACCTCAGTGATATCCCTACACCATCGCCGATTCAGATTGATAATTCAGATGTTCTAAGCAATATCACTGTTACAGAGAGAGAAGTATTGAATTGTTTAGATAAACTTAAGGTAAATAAAACGCCAGGATCTGACACAATCTCGCCTAGAGTTCTAAAGGAAGCTAAGGATGAGCTCTCCAAACCACTGACATTACTATTCATTAAATCCTTGCAGTCTGGAACTATGCCTGATCAGTGGAAGCTAGCCAACGTAACACCGATATTAAAAAAAAGGCAGCAAATCCCTACCCAGTAACTATCGTCCAATTAGCTTAACATGAGTTGTATGTAAAATGCTAGAAATGGTCATACGAGACAGACTCGTAAATCACTTAGAGGAAAATAACATACTTAAAGATACTCAACACGGCTTTCGTAAAAAACGTTCCTGTTTAACAAACCTCTTAGACTTCTTCCACGATATCCTCAACCTCTACGATGAGAGTAAAGCTGTAGATATTATATACCTAGATTTTCAAAAGGCCTTTGACAAAGTTCCCCACAAACGTTTACTGCTAAAACTAAAAGCGCATGGAATACAAGACAGTGTGTTGAAATGGATAGAAAATTGGCTCAGCAACAGAAAGCAAAGGGTAGTCATAAACGGGAAGGCATCTAAATGGACTAATGTAAGTAGCGGGGTACCCCAGGGATCGGTACTAGGACCAATTCTCTTTCTAATTTACATCAACGACATAGATGAGGGTCTCACCTGTACAATCTCAAAATTTGCTGACGATACAAACATTGCAAATAGCGTACTCTCAAAAGAACAAGTTGACGATATGCAACACAATCTAGATAAATTGTCATGTTGGGCCCAAATTTGGCAAATGAGTTTCAATGCGGATAAATGTAAAGTACTACATGTCGGATACCTAAATGAGAAAGCAAACTATTCGATGAATGGCACTCAGCTTAAGAATGTAAACAGAGAAACCGATCTGGGAGTAACAATATCGAGTAACCTAAAACCGAGTCAACAATGTTCAGAAGTTGTTAAGAAGGCAAACAAAATAATTGGCTTTATAGGCAGGTCAGTTGAGCATAAATCCAAAGAAGTTATCCTAACCCTTTACAATTCCTTAGTCCGCCCTCTTCTGGAATACTGCGTTCAATCTTGGTGCCCTTATTACCAAAAAGATATAAACAAGCTAGAATGAGTTCAACGTAGAGTTACCAAAATGATACCTAGCCTAAAGAACACACCATACGAAGAGCGTCTTAGAGAATTAAATCTATTTCCTTTAACCCAGCGCAGATTAAGAGGTGACTTAATTCAAGTGTTCAAAATCATCAAAGGCATCGACAATATGAACTGTAGTAAGTACTTCACTATCGACCAATCTAATTACACGCGGGGAAACGGTTGCAAAATTATTGGAAAATCTTTTAACTCGCACGAATCTAAGAATTTCTTCTTCAATCGAGTTGTCAACTTGTGGAATGGGCTTCCCCGAAACGTTATAGACTGCATCACCGTTGATTCATTTAAACTCCGCCTAGACAAATATCTCTCATCAAACCCGCGACTGACTGCGTTTGTAAATGAATAACTTTATTTTATCCCCCCCTCAGTTACTAACCCATCTGTCCTCTACTAACTTCCTAATCCTGCCACGGACATTAGTTCCAGAGCAGTGATTCCCTTTCCAATGTTCCCTTACCCACTCTAAACCACTGTTTGGACACTTGATCCTCAGTGTTTTGGAGGACAAGCAACCTAGAAGGGTCACTAGAACTGTTGTTGCTTGATTTCCTTTGTACTCCTTTGTACCTACGTATCTAATAATCTGTTGTTGAACTCTCTAAACATATAGGGTATAGGTATGGTGGAGTGTTTTCTTTCTACCTACGTATCTAATATTCTGTTGTTGAACTCTCTAAACATATAGGGTATAGGTATGGAGGAGTGTTTTCTTTCTACCTACGTATCTAATAATCTGTTGTTGAACTCTCTAAACATATAGGGTATAGGTATGGTGGAGTGTTTTCTTTCTACCTACGTATCTAATAATCTGTTGTTGAACTCTCTAAACATATAGGGTATAGGTATGGTGGAGTGTTTTCTTTCTACCTACGTATCTAATAATCTGTTGTTGAACTCTCTAAACATATTAGTCCATGAGCCAGGCCAGATATCGGTACCACCTGGGGTGACTAAACACGAATGGTACTAAAATGTTTTTGAGTGACTGTAAGTACATTAAGATATGATAGCCTTCTCGCACTGGTAGCTTAGTCTAATTTTTTTGATGCAATAGGGGCGCTACCCAAAAATAAAGATTTTAGCGTGACGCTCGGCGTTTTCCTCATTTTCTTTAAAATCCATCACACAATCATCGCGAAACTTTGAACACCTATGTAGAATTATATTCTCTACCAGAGTTGTTCCTAGGTATTTTTCAAATTTCCTCATATTTCGGAATATACTCTATATTTTGGGTATTTTCCTCTAAATCTAGAATAAATCCTTAAATATGGGGAACATTGACAAATATATTCTAACAGCTCTTGTAGCTTATTTGATTCTCTACAAGAATTATTCCGATGTGTATTTCAAGTTTCTCCATATTTAGGGGTTTATTTCATATTTGGGGATTTTTGGTTATATTTTGGGGATAATTTATTATTGGAAGGAGCAAACATATGTAGAGTGGTTTCCATGTAATGTGTTTGTTTGTTCATGGTTTAATGGTGATATTTTTTGCAGGTGTGTGTCGACTGTTTGACGGCAGGATGGAACCATCTGCGAGGAAGAGAGCACGGATCGACTGTATCATCCACTGCTCTGATGATGACAGCGATGCTCTGGTGTCACCACAGGATTTGGACTCCTGGAACACATTGCTCAGGGCTGCAGAAATCAGGCAGCATGATCCAGTCCTGGAAGCAGCCAAGGGCCTTGAAGAAGGAGGAATACCACACATACATTATCACCGTAAATGTCGTAGTCTCTTTACAATGAAGAAGTCACTGGATTCTATCCTTGCCAAGGGTGTCAAGATAGAATCAGCAAGCGTCGACCCCAGGAGGAGGGCATCAAGGGATGCCCCTAGTACTAGCAGGGTGTATGCCAAAGGATGTATCTTCTGCGAGAAGTCAAGCAAGTACATAAAAACAACAAAGACAAGGGAGCCACTCATACAGTGTGTTGAGCTACGAGCAGATGAGAAGATTCGCAGAGCAGCAATAAGGAAACTCAACCAGAGAATCCTTGGTTTAGTTAGCAGAGACCTTGTTGCTGCAGAGGGTCACTACCACAAGTCGTGCTACAAACTCTTCACAAAAGATGATTTCCCAGCGGCCGCCAGGTCGGGTGCAGGTGAAAATCAGGAAGAAAGCGAGGAAGCACGCTACGAAGAGGTTGAGACAGAAGCCCTCGAGGAACTCTGCTTGTATATAAGGACCAAATTATTCCCCAACCCAGAGGTACTGCCTATGACAAACCTCACATCTAGGCTTGAGAGATCCATGATGTCCCGTGGTATTATCCAACTGAAACCAGCGACAAAGAAACATGTTCGCCGAAAGATTGAAACCGAGTTTGGAGAATCACTACGCTTTGTCCCAGATGAGAAAGGAAAGCTTCTAATCTATCCACGCAGCCTCTCAATGGACGACCTTGCCCGGCAAGCACACAAAATGGCAAAAGACCTGCAAGAAGCAAGAGCAGCTAACTCTGAAGATGTCTTAACCAAAGCAGGAATGCAGCTGAGGAATGAGATCAATAAACAAGATGTGAGTCAGCCATGGCCTCCCGATACAGATCAGAATGTCATTCCTGCAGCAGTCACTCAATTCCTGCACACCCTGCTGACAGGAGAGTGTGAGTGTGAAACTCCCTCTGAAAGAGCTCAACGTCTTGCCACTTCCTTTGGCAGTGACTTGGTCTTTGCTGTTACCAGTGGCAAGACAAAACCACCCAAGCACGTACTGCTGACCAATGCTGTAAAGTCTTTGACAGGAAACACAGAACTGATCCGAACTCTGAATCGTCTTGGTCACTGTGTGTCTTACTCAATGTTTGAGGAGATCGATACAGCCCTTTGTATCCAGAAGCTGGAATGCTCAAAGGATGACATTCCACTGCCAGCAAACATCTACCCTGGTGTGTTCACAACCCTGGCCTGGGATAACATTGACCGACTTGAAGAGACCCTAAGTGGAGCAGGTACTTCTCATAGAGTCAATGGCATTGCTGTCCAGTCCAAGGTTGCAGGCTCTGTGCCAGAGAAAGTCCTGCCAGAGATTACCAAGTCCAAGATAAGAAGCATCACTCAGACATCATCAATGCTGCCAATATACAATGTTGGGCGGCGGGCAGGGCCACCTAGGATTGAGACTGCGTATGTCGACACTACCAAGGAAGTCCAGGATTCAAAGACAAAGAACCATATCTGGCTTCTTACTCGAATGTCAGACCATAAGGACCAGTCCATCAGCAGTTGGACTGGGTTCAACATCAAAATGCGCAGAGACATTGCAGTGGTTCAGGACACTGTAAGCTACCTGCCCACTATCAATGCTCCCGCAACAGAAATGTCCACCGTTAATGAAATCTTGGAACAAACGCATGCTATCATGCAGTCCTTACAGCTTAACAAGATTGTGTGCGTGTTTGATCAAGCACTCTATGCCAAAGCTGCCGAAGTTATCTGGAAACAAGAGAAGTTCAAGAACATTATCATCAGGATGGGCGTCTTCCACACAATCTGTAATCTCATCTCCACCATAGGAAAGAGGTTTCAAGATGCAGGTCTTAGAGATCTGTGTGTGGAATCAGGTATCATCGCAGAAGGATCAGTGTCAGGAGTGATGAACGGCAAGAGGTACAACAGAGCAGTGAGACTACACAAGCTCGTGTATGAAGCACTGATGAGGCTTGCATGGAAAGGCTTCCTTTCATGGCTAGAAGAAAACCATTCAAGGGACATACACCATCTAGATGAAACACTGAAGGACATCAACAGCTTTCACAGCAATGTGTCTCAGGGACTCTTTCAAGAGCTGATGGAGAGTGAATCATGCACACATATCATGAAGCTTTTCCAAGTTTATCTTGAGACCCTCAGAGATGAACACAACCTCTCAGCATTCTGGATGTCATACCTGGACATGGTTGAGATCATGCTGGACTTAATTCGAGCCTCCAGAGAAGGCAACTGGATGCTCCACCTAGGAGCAATCCGACAGATGATACCGTGGTGTTTTGCCTATGACAAAGTGAACTATGCCCGGTTCCTAACCTACTACTATGCCTTGATGTCTCGACTGCCCATTGAACACCCAGAGGTCCATGAACACTTCATGCAAGGTGGCTTTTCGGTCCAGATCGGTAGCAAGAATCCCTTTGGACGGATCCCTGTGGACCAGACAATCGAAGAGACGATCAACAAAGACACCCAGACACCAGGGGGCACAAAAGGCTTCAGCCTGAAAGGCGGAGCTGTCGCCAGGTACTACCTGACATCGGAGTATCGCAGCAGGTACTTAAGGCAGCTCAGGACTATGGTAGTAGCCCAAAAGTATACTGACTTCAGCCACCCAGACCTACAGATGGCCAGGATTAGAAGAGATGAGGCCGATGTCCAATCTTTAGTTCAACTGATGGAGACCAGCTGGTTGAACCCCTTCAACGCAGAGCAAGAAGATCTTGTCAGTTTGTCAACTGTGACTATGGCACCACCAGAAGTTGTCAAAGACCTTCTAGGGGCCTACAGAATAGGAGAGGATGCATATCAAGCCTTCAAGGAAGAGCGCCTGGAGATCGATACGCCAACTATACAGTTTCATGACACGATGACGAAGACGAAACTGAGAACGTTCACTAACATCAGAATGAAGCCACGCTCACAAGACCATGCCAAGGAGGCTATCTTAAAGGCTGACAGGAACCTATTTGGCCAGATGATCCTTGTTGCCGAGAACAGAAAGCTCAAAATGAGTGATGTCTTGGCTCATCCCCTTGGGCCTTTGCCTTGGGCACTTGCCAGCGGTGATGGGTCTCTCCGCAAGACCAACAAGGCTGCCCTAGCAAAGGAGTTAGAGAGGAATGTTTCTCCTGCAGAAGTGATACCCGAGCCCTCTGCTACCATAATTGATGGGATGAGCCTGGTCCACAAACTGAAGGGAAACGACAAAACTTTTTCACAGCTTGCAGGTACAGCACTGAGTCACGCTGTTCATGAAGGTGCTAAGAGCAGGCGCATTGATGTTGTGTTTGATATCTACAAGGAGACATCCATCAAGGATGCAGAACGAGCCAAAAGAAGTGCAGGCACAGGAATTCATTTCAAGAACATTCAACCTGGGCACAACATCCAGCAGTGGAGAAAGTTACTCGGTAGTTCCTCCAACAAGGCAAGTCTTATCAAGTTCTTGGTAGAAGAATGGAAGGCACCACAGCACAGGGAGAAGCTCAAGGACAAGGAGCTGTATGTCACATGTGAGCAGCGCTGCTTCATGATCACCAAAGAGCAGTGGGAAGAGGCTCCTGAGCTTAAGTCAACTCAAGAAGAAGCAGACACACGCCTTCTTCTCCATGCACTTCATGCAGCAGAATCTGGGAACAAGTCTGTCATCATCACTGCAGAAGATACAGACGTCATGGTGTTGTGTCTTGGCATGTGCCACAAGATCCCATCCCATCTGTTCCAGAAGTGCGGGACGAAGACCCGGACAAGATTCCTGGATATCACCACACTGAGCCGCACACTGGGAGGCAGCGTGTGTGATTCATTGATTGGTATGCATGCCTTTACAGGCTGTGATACCGTCAGTGCATTCGCTGGCCGAGGGAAGATGACGACACTCAAGCAGGTGAAGATGGACAAGACATACCAGGATGCTTTTCACGAACTTGGACGCTCATGGGAAGTGTCTCCTGAACTCTTTGAGAAGCTACAGGAAATCACCTGCCACATGTACCTACCATCTACCCACACAACTAAGGTAAACAAGCTTCGGTATGAGCTGTTCTGTGCAAGACGTGGAGAGGTAGAGTCAAGTCAACTCCCTCCTTGTGAGGACTGCCTCTTCATGCATGCACTGCGTGCAACCTACCAGGCTGCGATCTGGAGGAGAAGTCTTCAGAGCCAGCCATTTGTTGCGAACCCAACAGACTGCGGTTGGATGACAGATGAGGACGGTAAGCTTGCCGTCAACTGGATGCGAGGCTCACCAGCACCAGATGCTGTTATGCAGCTACTGTCTTGCAAGTGTGTGCGGTCATGCGAACTCCCTAAGTGTACTTGCCTCAGCAATGGTCTAAAATGCACGGACATGTGCAGGTTACAGACATGTCAGAACACGGCTATTGAAGAAGAGCCGGTGGCACAACAGTCAGATTCCGAGTCTGATGTAGATGATATTTAGGAGTAGTAATTTGCCATAATAGTATGTACAAGCCCATGGCATGCTTAGTGTGTATTTACAGGACTTGTATTAAATGTGACAATTACTATATGCATTTTGTTGACATTTAGGCATTCCTGTCCCCAAATTTGACATTTTAAAAAAATTCGGAATTTTCGGTAGGGTATGTCTATTCAAGAAGTGATAACGACCATTAAGCTACCAATGTGCAAGGGCTATCATATCAAAACATAAACTAGAGACATGTAGCAAGCTAAAAACACCTAAGAGAATTAGTCACCCCGGGTGGTACCGATATCCCAAAATTCGGGTCTTGGCTCATGGACTATATAGGGTATAGGTATGGTGGAGTGTTTTCTTTCTACCTACGTATCTAATAATCTGTTGTTGAACTCTCTAAACATATAGGGTATAGGTATGGTGGAGTGTTTTCTTTCTACCTACGTATCCAATAATCTGTTGTTGAACTCTCTAAACATATAGGGTATAGGTATGGTGGAGTGTTTTCTTTCTACCTACGTATCTAATAATATGTTGTTGAAATCTCTAAACATATAGGGTATAGGTATGGTGGAGTGTTTTCTTTCTACCTACGTATCTAATGATATGTTGTTGAACTCTCTAAACATATAGGGTATAGGTATGGTGGAGTGTTTTCTTTCTACCTACGTATCTAATAATCTGTTGTTGAACTCTCTAAACATATAGGGTATAGGTATGGTGGAGTGTTTTCTTTCTACCTACGTATCTAATGATATGTTGTTGAACTCTCTAAACATATAGGGTATAGGTATGGTGGAGTGTTTTCTTTCTACCTACGTATCTAATAATCTGTAGTTGAACTCTCTAAACATATAGGGTATAGGTATGGTGGAGTGTTTTCTTTCTACCTACGTATCTAATAATCTGTTGTTGAACTCTCTAAACATTTAGGGTATAGGTATGGTGGAGTGTTTTCTTTCTACCTACGTATCTAATAATATGTTGTTGAACTCTCTAAACATATAGGGTATAGGTATGGTGGAGTGTTTTCTTTCTACCTACGTATCTAATAATATGTTGTTGAACTCTCTAAACATATAGGGTATAGGTATGGTGGAGTGTTTTCTCTAATGAGGTAGAATCACGAGTTTAAATCCCAGTGTGTAATACTATGAAGACATTATTGGGATGGAATATGTGCTGCAGTACTACAAAGTCACCATTGAAGCACCCTTTGCTGTTTCCATTACATTAGCATTGTATGAATATTCTCATATTCAAAATATGCAATGCGGTCAGTATCTAGAGAGTGTATAGCTCAATAGGTGGCGTGAGAAAGATTATAAAAACGACAAGTAAACAGTGGCGATGCATCTCGATAAGTCGAATTGCACCGAGCCAATATTGAAAAGCAGCCACGTCGTCACTACTCGGACAAGCCAGTTGAGCGTTGAGCTAATTTCCAAAACTAATCTAACTACTCGTCGTCTGGAATATGACCTCCTGACTTCATTGTGTTGAGTGATCGAGTATAATGGCTACAGAAAACCTGTGTCTGGAGGGAGAATTGGAACAATAGTCAAAATATACTATTATTATTGTATATTAGTATTTCTTTTTGTTTTCTCTCATCTGTTTATGATTACGTATCTATACTGTACAGTATATTAGTCTAGTCTGTTCATCTCCTGTTCCTTCTATCTATATATTTAACTTATATCTGTCCTTACATTCAGGTATGTGATGGGCTTTAATGTACACCAACGAATGAATTCTGCTACTATTTGGAGCTAAGGTAAGGTTTTAAGCCAGTCCACCTCGCTTTTTTTCTCCTTCTCTCTCTCTCTCTCTCTCTTTGGCTTGTATCCATTCGGCCCCATTCAACCTACTGTTTTAAGACGTTTACCCCCATCAAGGTGTCAATATTTTCCCGGCGAGCGGTAGCGAGCCAACATATTTATATATTTGTTTTGACAGCAAGTTAAATGTGTACATTTTTCGATAGAAAAATGTCTCTCCGGATTTATCTATACAATGCTGGCTCGCTATCGCTCGCCAGGAAGAAATCGACGCCTGGATGGGATAAACGTCTTAAAACAGTTGGCTGAATGGGGCCGAATGGATACAAGCCAGGTAAAGAGAGTAAAGGAGAAAAACATAAAAAAATCAGGTGACCCCCCTTAAGGTGAATTATTATTAACCCTTTCAATCATAGGACGGTGTTTATGTTTACGATTCTATCCAGTTTATCAAAGACTAATTCGTAAGAGAGGGATTAACAAGAAGTGTTCCATTAACCCCTTCAGGATACGATGACTCATTTATTTTCTATTCAATGGCAATTTGTTGACAATTTTATTTAAATTAAGAAGGGTATGTGGTTATTTGAGTGTTTACCCTCTAATTCCCACAGATCTGGCCTAAGCTGATTCCCTGCCTAGGCAAACTCTTTCGTCTCTGTCTATCCTCTAACGTCTTCCCTTCATGCTGGAAGTTTGCTCACATTCAACCTGTCCCAAAGAAGGGTGACCGCTCTCAACCCTCCAACTATCGTCCAATTGCTCTTATCTCTTGTCTTTCGAAAGTTTTTGAAACTATTCTTGCTTCCAAATTTCTTAAGCATTTCTCTTCTCATAATCTGCTCTCAGATCGCCAGTATGGCTTCCTTAAGGGTCGCTCTACTGGTGATCTTCTTTCATATCTTACTAACTCTTGGTCATCCTCCTTTCGGGACTTCGGTGAGACTTTTTCTATTGCACTAGACATATCGAAAGCCTTCGATAGAGTCTGGCATAAATCTTTAATTTCTAAACTACCCTCCTTCGGTTTCTATCCCTCCATCTGTGCCTTTGTCTCTAATTTCCTTTCCGGCCGTTCCATTGCCGCGGTTGTGGACGGCCATTGTTCACTTCCTCACCCTATAAACTCCGGTGTTCCTCAGGGCTCTGTCCTATCTCCTATTCTCTTTCTAATTTTTATAAATGATCTCCTTAACTGTACCTTAATTCCCATCCATTCATATGCAGACGACTCAACCTTACACTACTCCATTAGTTTTTCAGAACATCCCAGCCAGCAATCCCTCAACGACAAACGTAATGAAGCCATAGAACTCTTAAATTCTGATCTAAATACTATTTCCAATTGGGGCAGAGAAAACCTTGTTAACTTTAATGCTTCCAAAACCCAATTTCTCCATCTATCTACCCGTCAGGATCTCCCAGCGGACTATCCCTTATTCTTCAACAATACAAAAATCAACCCTTCATCTTCTCTCAATATTCTTGGTGTCTCTTTTTCTTCTGCTCTCATTTGGAAGGACCATATTACCAGTCTTGCTAAGGCAGCCTCCCAGAAGCTGGGTGTGCTCAACCGCCTTAGGGGGTTCTTTTCCCCTGCACAGCTTCTTGCTCTGTACAGGGGCATAGTGCGCCCTTGTATTGAGTATTGTTCACATGTGTGGGGAGGTTCCTCTCACACCGCTCTCCTAGACAAAGTTGAAAGGAAGGCCTTTCGTATCATTAACTCCAGTCCACTCACCAACTCTCTGCAATCTCTCTCTCTCCGCCGCAATGTTGCATCTCTCTCGCTATTCTATCGCTACTATAATAATCAGTGTTCCTCAGAGCTATCCCAGTGCATACCACCTCCTTTACGTAGGGCATGTGGTACTCGTCTTGCAACTCAATCCCACCCCTACTCTGTGCAACTCTCCAACCCAAGAGTGAAACGTTACTCTCAAACTTTCTTCTATTCAACAGCTGAGCTCTGGAACTCTCTCCCAGAATCAGTCTTTCCCTCTTCCTATGACTTAAATTGCTTCAAACTCCGTGTGTCCAGGCATTTTGGCTCGAACGTCCCTTGATTTTGGCCCTGTCACTCTTTCAACTATGGGGGAGGCACTCGCTATAGGCAGTTATGCCTTTTGCCTCCCTCAATCACATAGAAAAAAAACAAAAAAAACAAACTGTATAAATACGTCTAATGATAGCCAGAATATACTATCAAAACGCGTCATAATCCTCAAAGGGTTAAAATACAGAAGGCATCATTGTACTGAAGGGGTTAAGGTCTGCTAGGGGTCTCAACACTCCCTATGACCAGAAGCGTCACCAAACGATTTTCACGGCATTCCATCAAGATTGCTTTTCGTGGGGAGATCTGGACACCGTAAATTACCAGGGGAAGGCCTATCACTTTCATAATAAGTGAGATATTCAGGAGATATGTACAGTTGGATTTATAAGTGATGACTTGGCACCAATCAGGTTTTGGTCAATAATTGGTATCAGCAATATTTACACAGGATTTCTTCTTTTTGAGTTAGATTTTCAACCATGTTCCTACACTTACCCCCCACATTCAACATCTGACAGACATTAATTCAGCACGGAGCCAGCCAAACGTATTGGCAGCTGAGACCTGACTTATTAAGGGGAGGTTTTTAGTGTGTTTTCTAGACTTCCATCAAGCTTGAAATTACACCCCTTTGACCCCCTTTCAAGATAAATTCGTACATTTTTCGGTAGAAAAATGTTCCAGCCGAAGGCCGGTTCCTCTTGAATTACAGGCTCGCTATCGCTCGCCAGGAAAAATTGACACATAAATGGGACAAAAGGTCTTAAAAGTGACATAAATGGGGTGAAAGTTCTTAAAATCGCCAAACTAATGGGGCGAACGTCTTAAAATCTCAAAAGCAATAGGGCTAAACATGAGGGAGAAAGGGGTAAAGACAAAAAATCCTCAAGTGGAAATCTCCTCTTAACCCGGCAACGGCAAGGGGGGGTATTGAACTAGCTGCCCATGGGCGAGCATATTGGCTCCATTCAGGCCTATAATCGTCATTTTACGATAAATATCGTTATTACTTATTCATATGAGCCTATTTTACCTTCACTATGAAGATAGTAACCTGTAACAACAATAAAACAAGTGAAAATATAATTGTTCTTGTCAAAATCGCGAATATAGATGGACCAGCCCATTCATGAATTATGGAGAAAATTGAGGCAACCCCTCCCTCCACGAGGCCTCAAGCCACACTGAGCCTACTCATTCACACACTCGGTTGTATAACACACTCGCTAGGCACGTAAGCACATCCTCCACACATTTTGCTAATGTTAGCACAAAAATATACCAACGAATTAGGGAATAACAGGGAAAATAGGTGATAATTGAAGGGGGAGGGGAAAAGGGGGAAGGAGGGGATGTGGAGGAGTGATATGAGGTATAGGAAAAAAAAAAAAAAAAATGGTTTAGTGCTACTGGGGCCGTTTAAATGTTTTTTTTAGGCCTCCCTCTTAAGAGCTTTGCCTCCGTTGCCCAGTAAAACCTCTTATGAGCTTTGCCGACGTTTATGGGTTAAATGTGTTAGTGGTGTAATGGTGTAGATGCTTATGTTCTGGGTTTGGTGTCCCGAGTTTGAATCCTGGGAGGACCATATGCTTTCATTAAAGTATTCAAGTACATTGGGTTTTGTAATTGATGCTTAATGTTAAGGGGACCGACCGGTTAATTTAGGCTTAAAATACTCGAAATCCTGAAAACACCAATAGGTGTTTACTCAACAAGAGTCAACATCCCTTCATAAGCCAGTGAAATGTTATTAGTGAAAACCCATTGGAAATAGTATTTTTTTATGTTTTCCAAACTTTTCCTGTAATTCTAGAAACGTTATATAGCGAACTTTGAAATTAACATGCTCAGTAACTACTGGTCGTACGAGGAGCATACCTATATAAATCGAAAGAGCGTAAGCTACTCTACAACCTACCATACGCTTTATCTTCTACTTTGCCATGTTCCCACATAAAATATTGTAAATCTAAAAAACAAAAGTAAAAATGTTCACCTAATGACCTAAGACTTTCACCTGTTTTTCTCAGAACCCATATTGCCGCACTATCGGATGTTATTTTACAGTTATTATTGGACCTATAGGAATGGTGTATATACCATTGGAAAGGTAATTAAAAACACTAAAAGGCCTATAAACCAAATTTACTCTAATAATTTAACAAATTTCACAATATGTCGTCAAAGTTGTAATTTTTGTTTAAATATATTCGCCTGAATCCGTCATCACCTAAATCGAACAAATACACAAAATATATAAAATGTTTTTCATAGCAACTATAGATACACCTTTTGTGAGTTGTTTGATTACATAAAACATGTGCTATGGGGATTTCTGTAGGAGTTTATCATTTTCTGCAGTACTATGATTTTCAACATTTTTTTACCTAAATTGCAAGAAAAAAGCAAAAATATATATATATTTTTTTTATCTAGTTTTATGGTCATAATTATACACCTGTGTCAAATTTCATTTAAATTGATAGTAAGACCTGGAAGTAGCGTAATTATCCGGTCGGTCCCTTTAAGAACGGGGTGTTACTTATCAGCGCCACTGTACGGTTAGCAAGAATAACCCTGGGACAAATGTTATGGAGAGAAGGCACTATTTTACAACCATAGTAGGTTAATGTTATGGAGAGAAGGCACTATTTTACAACCATAGTAGGTTAATGTTATGGAGAGAAGGCACTATTTTACAACCATAGTAGGTTAATGTTATGGAGAGAAGGCACTATTTTACAACCATAGTAGGTTAATGTTATGGAGAGAAGGCACTATTTTACAACCATAGTAGGTTAATGTTATGGAGAGAAGGCACTATTTTACAACCATAGTAGGTTAATGTTATGGAGAGAAGGCACTATTTTACAACCATAGTAGGTTAATGTTATGGAGAGAAGGCACTATTTTACAACCATAGTAGGTTAATGTTATGGAGAGAAGGCACTATTTTACAACCATAGTAGGTTAATGTTATGGAGAGAAGGCACTATTTTACAACCATAGTAGGTTAATGTTATGGAGAGAAGGCACTATTTTACAACCATAGTAGGTTAATGTTATGGAGAGAAGGCACTATTTTACAACCATAGCAGGTTAATGTTATGGAGAGAAGGCACTATTTTACAACCATAGTAGGTTAATGTTATGGAGAGAAGGCACTATTTTACAACCATAGTAGGTTAATGTTATGGAGAGAAGGCACTATTTTACAACCATAGTAGGTTAATGTTATGGAGAGAAGGCACTATTTTACAACCATAGTAGGTTAATGTTATGGAGAGAAGGCACTATTTTACAACCATAGTAGGTTAATGTTATGGAGAGAAGGCACTATTTTACAACCATAGTAGGTTAATGTTATGGAGAGAAGGCACTATTTTACAACCATAGTAGGTTAATGTTATGGAGAGAAGGCACTATTTTACAACCATAGTAGGTTAATGCATAGTATCATTGACAATTAAGGGGGGTCACCGTTTTTTTTTTTTTATCTCTCTCTCCTTTTCTCTCTTTCCTTTGCTTGTATTTATTCAGAATCAGAATCAGAATCAGAATATTTATTTTTCCATTTTACAATGGTTCTTCACATAAAACATTAAACAAATATTAAAATACATACATTATATATATATACATATTTACAATAAGAAACATCTCTAGTATGTTACTGTGGACAGTCTTCAATATCTATAAACAAAAAAATTACAGTTACAGTATTATTACATTTTTTGTTTATAGATCCATTTCATGTTTCAGAATATAATTTTTTAATATATGCTTAAACGTGTTTAGGTTATTTGTGTCCTTTACTGATCTCGGCAACCTATTCCATATTTTAGGACCTGCTACCAAAAGCGATCGTTCACCATAAAAGGTGTTTGTTCTCTGTACATATAGATGGTTTTGCTGTCTTGTGTTACTATTTATGATTTCATTAACAATAGGAAAGTGTATTAGCCAGTTTGGAATTAGCTTATGCCTTTCTTTATACACCGCAATAGCTGTATCATATATATATTTTTGCTTTATTTTTAGCCACTCTAATTCCTTTATTATCGGAGTTACATGGTCGTATTTTTTTGCTCCACCCACTGCTACCTTTGCAGCAAAATTCTGCATTTTTTGTACAGTATTTAATATAGTGCAATTAGTTGAACTCCATATCATTATGCAATAATTTATCAAACTTAAAATTAGCGATTGAATCACAATGACCCTAGTAGCTTTGTCAAAATTACCTTTTATACGATTCACATACATCAACGTTCCCATGAATTTCTTGTTCAGTTCACTTGTGTGTTTGTTGAAAAGCATGTTACAATCTATATGTAGACCTAAATTTGTTACATGTGTACAAGGTATAATTTTATGATCATCGAGTTGTATACATACATTTGAGGGTATTTGAGATAAAAGCTGTCTAGTGCCAAGGAAAATGCATTGAGTTGTATTTGCATTCAACATAAGACCATTTCTCTGGAAATATTGTTTCACTAATTTGAGTGTATTTTCTGTTTTGCTAATTACATTAGTTAGTTCATCCAGAGTGCCTGAGTGAAGTATCTGTGTATCATCAGCATAGTGAATGAGCAAACAATCTTTAACATAGTTTAGTAAATCATTGACAAATATAATATTCGGCCCCATTCAGCCAACTGTTTTAAGACGTTTATCCCCATCCAGGTGTCGATTTCTTCCTGGCGAGCGATAGCGAGCCAGCATTGTATGGAGCAATCCGGCTTCGCCGGAGAAATTTTTCTATCGAAAAATTTAAAAATTTGGCTTGCTGTCAAAATAAAAATATATACAGTATATGCTGGCTCGCTACAGCTCGCCAGGAAAATATTGACACCTGGATGAGGGTAAACGTCTTAACAGTAGGCTGAATGGGGCCGAATGGATACAAGCTAAAGAGAGAGGGAGAGAAAGAGAACAAAAGCGAGATGGGCTCCCTTAATGGTTTTACCCAATTCAACATTGTTACGAAAGTTTTTAATCCGTTCAGTACCGATGACGTCCTTTTATCTTTTATCTTAATAAACTATTTTATTCAGCATAAAATGGGCCTCCGACTATTAACATGCCTCGAACTATCTCACTTAGCCTTCTAAATGGGCCTCCGGCTATTAACATGCCTCGAACTATGTCACTTAGCCTTCTAAGTGGGCCTCCGGCTATTAACATGCCTCGAACTATCTCACCTAGCCTTCTAAATGGGCCTCCAGCTATTAACATGCCTCGAACTATCTCACTTAACCTTCTAAACGGGCCTCCGGCTATTAACATGCCTCAAACTAGCTCACTTAGCCTTCTAAATGGGCCTACGGCTATTAACATGCCTCGAACTATCTCACTTAGCCTTCTAAATGGGCCTCCGGCTATTAACATGCCTCGAACTATCTCACTTAGCCTTCTAAATGGGCTTCCGGCTATTAACATGCCTCGAACTATCTCACTTACCCTTCTAAATGGGCCTCCGGCAATTAACATGCCTCGAACTATCTCACTTAGCCTTCTAAATGGGCCTCCGACTATAAACATGCCTCGAACTATCTCACTTAGCCTTCTAAATGGGCCTCCGGCTATTAACATGCCTCGAACTATCTCACTTAGCCTTCTAAATGGGCCTCCGACTATTAACATGCCTCGAACTATCTCACTTAGCCTTCTAAATGGGCCTCCGACTATTAACATGCCTCGAACTATCTCACTTAGCCTTCTAAATGGGCCTCCGGCTATTAACATGCCTCGAACTATCTCACTTAGCCTTCAAAATGGGCCTCCGGCTATTAACATGCCTCGAACTATCTCACTTACCCTTCTAAATGGGCCTCCGGCAATTAACATGCCTCGAACTATATCACTTAGCCTTCTAAATGGGCCTCCGACTATAAACATGCCTCAAACTATCTCACTTACCCTTCTAAATGGGCCTCCGGCTATTAACATGCCTCGAACTATTTCACTTAGCCTTCTAAATGGGCCTCCGACTATTAACATGCCTCGAACTATCTCACTTAGCCTTCTAAATGGGCCTCCGACTATTAACATGCCTCGAGCTATCTCACTTAGCCTTCTAAATGGGCCTCCGACTATTAACATGCCTCGAACTATCTCACTTACCCTTCTAAATGGGCCTCCGGCTATTAACATGCCTCAAACTATCTCACATAGCCTTCTAAATGGGCCTCCGGCTATTAAGATTGCCTCAAACTATCTCACTTAGCCTTCTAAATGGGCCTACGGCTATTAACATGCCTCGAACTATCTCACTTAGCCTTCTAAATGGGCCTCCGGCTATTAACATGCCTCGAACTATCTCACTTAGCCTTCTAAATGGGCCTTCGGCTATTAACATGCCTCGAACTATCTCACTTACCCTTCTAAATGTGCCTCCGGCTATTAACATGCCTCAAACTATCTCACTTAGCCTTCTAAATGGGCCTCCGGCTATTAACATGCCTCGAACTATCTCACTTAGCCTTCTAAATGGGCCTCCGGCTATTAACACCTTACGAGCGGCGTATGCGGTTTATTTATATGTACCGCCCAGCGGGGTGTTTTTAACCAAAATACGGCTGTTTACGTGATCATTTTCATGCCTAAATAAGACCCAGAACGTAAAACAAGTATCTATCCCTAAAAGGGCATAAACAGAGCTTTCGAATGACACCATAATGATCCTTTTATGATGGCTAGTTTTCTTGCAATAACCGTGCAACGCGAGTGCAAAAAGCATGTAATTAGGCACTTTCCCCATACAATTCCGCATATAGCGAGTGAGAGAGGGAGGGAGGAGGTGGGATTCGTGTCAGTAGGTTTGCCGCGGTGGTCTGGAGCAGTCATACGCTCGCTACTCTCCTGCCACCACTTGTCTCTCTCTCTCAGCAACATTACGTGCTGAAATTGCCACACGATATATGTCGAGCACCGCCACATAGTCCAGCTTTATTTAACTCGACTTATGTTGCTCGCCGCTAATTAAGGGTTAACATGCCTCGAACTATCTCCCTTAGCCTTCTAAATGGGCCTCCGACTATAAACATGCCTCGAACTATCTCACTTAGCCTTCTAAATGGGCCTCCGGCTATTAACATGCCTCAAACTATCTCACTTAGCCTTCTAAATGGGCCTCCGACTATTAACATGCCTCGAACTATCTCACTTAGCCTTCTAAATGGGCCTCCGACTATTAACATTGTTACGACCGGGCACTCGGGTACACTAGGGCTCTTACACAGGACTCGAGTATGGCTCGCTGCCACAACGGAAACACACGATCCCAACCCCAGAGTACTGCCAGCCGAACAAAAAACGCCACTACCCTCCAGAGTTCTATCTGCTATAACGGGGTATACAAGAACTCGGTACTAGCGTTTCACACAACAGACTAATAACAAGACGGGAGTTATCTAGTCTGGTCAACAATCAAACAAAGAAGAAAGTACTACAACACTAAAGAATAGTGTTGGCCGAAGCCGAAGTAATCCACCCTTGACTAAGAACTTAAGAAGTCCTCCACCCTCTACTTCGGATCGGCACTATTACGTTACGTTAAACAATAGTCCTCGAGCATCAAGCAAGGAATCTTCTGATAAAGTTAGATGCTTCTCGAATACTCGTAAGAAGTAAGTATCGGATTTTGAACAGCAATTCAATAAGTAACACACTGGCAATTAAAGGCTTTAAGTTGACATAAGAAGAATTATAAGAATAAACAATAGTAAATGGCAAACATTAAGAAGAAGTACTCCGACAATGCACTGACAATAGCCTACTAGGATTGTGCTCGTGGGCCACTAATCTCTAAAGTAGCTAAGCGTGCCACACATGAAATCAATAGTGCATAAACAATAACATACATAAGGAGAAGCTTCAATACTATGCTGTATCTGCTGGTCGAGCAAAGTCTAGCTGGGATATCTAAGGTTAGGAAACAATGGCTGAGCAAGCGGCTCGTAGCCTAGCGAGGTCCTTAAGACTGTGCGGCCAAATTACGTTAATTGACGGGATGCTCTCTTGAGAGATCCAGATCACTAGTATCTGGTTCTCTCCTGGCGATCCTCTCAAAGTCAAGCAAACGAGATAGCACAGTGTTGGGTGGCAGAGGCAAAAGCCCTCACTCGCAACACAGTGCTAAACTCTCAAGGTACACAGTCAGAAAGACCACCTAGGCTTCCCACGTCTCCGTTGCAATTGTACCGGTTCAACCAAAACCTAGTACTCATAGGAAATCACAACTCCCGAAACCTTATCCCAGTCTAGCATTACCTAAACCAGCAGAAAACAGGAACATGGATAATCGTACACAGGGAAATGCATATACGAGTGCAACAAACATCAATCAATCCTATTCTAGTTATCCCTTCCAAAATAGGCTATCTAACAGGCATATATCTCGTGAGAACTCAAGCGATAATACTTTGGCTGACTAAATCTGCACCAAAGGGATCATGGGTTAAAAAGGGACGAGAAGAGAAGAAGATAGGCTGTTCAGAGAGTAGAGAAAGTTCACATCAGTCGGAAGAATATGGATAGTTGCAAGGGATATGAGAAGTCGCTCTGCCTGATGAGTTCTAAAGAATGGTGGCGAGGACCTCTCCTTTTTATACTCGGCCCTCTAGTGGCATATCGCAAACTACTAAGGACCGCCCACTGACAATCATTACGTCATATTCTCTCTCAATCTGGGATCGACAAAGGATTTCCCACGCGCTTGAGGAGGGAGGAGGGAGGAGGGAGGAGGGAGGGAGGCCTACCTACCTCGTGGCGCGCTCACTGGCCGTCGTTACATAACTCTCTCTCTTCTCCTCATTATATATAAGTCCCACACACAATACTGTTACGACCGGGCACTCGGGTACACTAGGGCTCTTACACAGGACTCGAGTATGGCTCGCTGCCACAACGGAAACACACGATCCCAACCCCAGAGTACTGCCAGCCGAACAAAAAACGCCACTACCCTCCAGAGTTCTATCTGCTATAACGGGGTATACAAGAACTCGGTACTAGCGTTTCACACAACAGACTAATAACAAGACGGGAGTTATCTAGTCTGGTCAACAATCAAACAAAGAAGAAAGTACTACAACACTAAAGAATAGTGTTGGCCGAAGCCGAAGTAATCCACCCTTGAACTAAGAACTTAAGAAGTCCTCCACCCTCTACTTCGGATCGGCACTATTACGTTACGTTAAACAATAGTCCTCGAGCATCAAGCAAGGAATCTTCTGATAAGTTAGATGCTTCTCGAATACTCGTAAGAAGTAAGTATCGGATTTTGAACAGCAATTTAATGAATAACTCACTGGTAATTAAAGGCTTTAAATTGACATAAGAAGAATTATAAGAATAAGCAATAGGATATGGCAAACATTAAGAAGAAGTACTCCGACAATGCACTGGCAATAGCCTACTAAGATTGTGCTCGTGGGCCACTAATCTCTGAAGTAGCTAAGCGTGCCACACATGAAATCAATAGTGCTTAAACAATAATATACATAAGGAGAAGCTTCAATACTATACTGTATCTGCTGGTCGAGCAAAGTCTAGCTGGGATATCTAAGGTTAGGAGACAATGGCTGAGCAAGCGGCTCGTAGCCTAGCGAGGTCCTTAAGACTGTGCGGCCAAATTACGGTAATTGACGGGATGCTCTCTTGAGAGATCCAGATCACTAGTATCTGGTTCTCTCCTGGCGATCCTCTCAAAGTCAAGCAAATGAGATAGCACAGTGTTGGGTGGCACAGGCAAAAGCCCTCACTCGCAACACAGTGCTAAACTCCCACGGTACACAATCAAAAAGACCCCCTAGGCTTCCCACGTCTCCGTTGCAATTGTGCTGGTTCAACCAACCTAGCACTCATAGGAAATCACAACTCGAGGAACCCTATCCCAGTCTAGCATTACCTAAACCAGCAGAAAACAGGAACATGAATAATAGTACACAGGGAAATACATATACGAGTGCAACAAACATCAATCAATCCTATTCTAGTTAACCCTTCCAAAAATAGGCTATCTAACAGGCACTTATCTCGTGAGAACTCAAGCGATAATACTTTGGCTGACTAAATCTGCACCAAAGGGGTCATTGGTTAAAAAGGGACGAGAAGAGAAGAAAATAGGCTGTTCAGAGAGTAGAGAAAGTTCACATCAGTCGGAAGAATATCGATAGTTGCAAGGGATATGAGAGGTCGCTTTGCCTGATGAGTTCTGAAGAAAAAATGGCGAGACCTCCCTTTTTATACTCGGCCCCGTAGCGAGCATAACGGCAATCATGACGTCACATTCTCTCTCTCAATCTGGGATCGACAAAGGATTCCCACGCTCTTGATGAGGGGGGAGGGAGGGGGGAAGGAGGGAGGAGGGAGTGAGGCCTACACACCTCGTGGCGCGCACACTGTCCTCCGTTACATAACTCGCTCTCTCTCATCACATCATTATATATATATAAATCTCCCACACACAATACTTATATATAATGATTTAAAATAGAACTCGTTGACTTAGAAGAAAACAAAATACATAATGATAATACTTATAGTACAACGGTTCACATAAACTGAGTTAGGAAACTCTACACAGACTACAGCCAAAGTTCCTGCCCTGACGATCCTAGCGAGAGTGGGGCCTGACTGGGCGTTCTGTACAGCATGCTCATACTCGACATGCGTCACACCTCCCCCAAGATTTTACTTGCTCAACCCTGAGCTAAAATCTGATATACAGAACCCCATCAAACCCCTCACACCCAGCGACCGCATGGCACTAAAACAACGCTGAGTTTATCACTAAAACACATCTTATAAAAAAAAAATTCACATTTCATAACTCCTCCCAACAATAGTAAAAGACACAATATCATGCTCCCAGAGCGAGCTTACAGCAGCTCAGCCGTTTGATAGTTCGTGGACTACTCAAACCTTATAGGCTATGACAAACTTATACAATTATCTATATCAAAAAGAAAGAGTTTTTATATGATTTTTATATTTTAATATGTTTTTTTCCGGCTGCACTATAAGGGCAGCCTATTTTCTTCTATACCAAACGCTCAACTCCTGCTTTACGACCCAATACGCTGGGCTACAACCGCGAGCCAACAAGCACCAAGCGCAAAATACTACTCAAACCAAAGCAGGAGGCTACCCGTGTGTCAATTTACCCAGGATCATATACCCCTGAACGACCACATGCAACCTCGTTGTCACAACCGGCAATATGGCTTATGTCCAGGTTATATACCAATAACCTTAGTGACCACCTGGTCAGCCTCATATTCCGATTGTGAAACTGGTCCAAGATCTCGAGAGGGTAATGATCTGGGTAAACTACACCGACCGGACCATAGGCTGGAACATAGATCTCGAAATGCCCCAGCGCCTCATCGTCCTTTTCACTTTCATTCATCAGGCTCTGACACGTTGCTGGTGCATTCTTAAGTCCGTCAGGCACAACATTGCACTGGTAGATACTCCCGTCCACAACAAAACCACATACCTCTTTAGCACGCTCGGACAAAGTTACAAGCAACGACCACTCACGACATTCCTTATCCCTCAGATCCTTCGTCCACACGTAATCCAGCTCTGCTTGCACCATAGGCTGTCGAGCAGGATTTATACGGCAGGGAATTAAACTGAGCCTTGCACTATCTCCACGAACAACATGCCTTGTGCCCTCCCACAACCCAGCCGAGACCGCAGCTTCTAACCTGTAGTCTCCCTCCTTCTCCACCTTCGTCCCTAGAACAGCCAGGTCATGAGAGGGACAATCAGTACCACCCGTGCAGTCACTCCCACAGTTCATTATTGCTAAGGCTTCCCCGCCGATACCGTACATGCGCACCCCCGCATTCCTTGTGACGACATCTGCCTGCGCAGCATCACCGCTTTCAGCGACATGGCCAGATACAGTCGGTCTATGGTAGGGCTGTTGCATTAGACTAGAGCAGCATTGGGAGGCTATGCGACGACCGGGCACTGCGATACCACAGCCGACCTTACCAATCTGCTCAATGTCCTCCTTTTGACCACCACCCTTGGCAGCCATGGGTCGACCCTGACCTGGCAACCATGCCAAGGCCTCGTCGCCCACCTTAAACCACCGAAACAACGAGGCTAACGGTCTTTTAACAGTCACATGACCTGCCTGCGGAACATCTCGCACCGCCCGAGTTGTGAGACTCAGGGGCTCGGCACGACCAGTGGGGTATGAACCGAGCTGGTGCTGGAGTGCTGCACACTGCTGCTCAGGCAGGTGCTCTAGCACTTCCACAGCCACCAGACTCGTGTCCCCCGCCCACTGCTTCGCCGAGACATGACAATCCCTACTCTCCTCCACCTGTGCCCTACTGCCCCCCTCTCCTTCTCCACCTTGGCCGCGGCAGACCAACGCAGGGACAGTAGGCTGCTCAGGTGGTTGCCTCACAAACTCCTCCAACAGGTTCACATGACATGCTTCCCCGTCCTCGTGTTTAATCTCGACAGCACCATTACCACACTTCTGAACTTCCGGATCCTCCAACTGCAGTTTACAAATATCTGAGGGAACCAACCTGTCTAGATGCTTCCGAAGCAACCCAAATCCTTCCCCAATATCAAACTGAGCAATCCTTTTTTCTCTCCGTGTGCAACGTTGCTGCCTCGGAGTCTCTTCCGGCCCTACCTCCTCACTAACTGTGACAGGTCCTGGGGCCTCTCCAGACTCCAACATAGGTGCCAATACTAAATCACCCAGGAGAGCCGCCGAGTCAAAACTCTTAAAACCAACTCCAGCTTTAGCCTCCTCCTGTTGATCGTTCCTCTGCTGGTCTGAAGACGGAGGACTAGGCTGTGACACTTTAGCTGCCCGAGCTCGGGTGACAGCACACGCCATGGGTTGTGCCTGGCACCGCTCGACACACTCTTGTTCTCCCCCACTCACGTCGGCCGGCCTCTCGGCAACGACTAAGGGTAGAACCTCAGAAGCGGGCATTGCAAAGTCGTTGCCGAGAAGAAGGTCGACGCCCTCCACTGGCAGTTTCTCCACAATCCCAACATCCAATTCACGTGCCACACCATCCACCTCCAACTCCAACCGCACCAGCGGGTATGACCGAGTTGCATTAATACCCTGCACCACTACCACCCGAGCCGCATTTATAGGGTAGCCAGTCAAATTGTTCATCAGAGTCTGGGAAGCACCTGTATCACGCAAGACCTCTACTCCATGCTTGCGCCCCGCCCACATCACGCAACCCCGTCCTCTATGGTCGCAAAAAACATCCTGAGCAGGGTTCGAGCCTCTCAGGTGTTTCTGCATTGGCTGTGCCTCAGCCTCTGACGAACTGCCCCGGGCAAACTCAGAAGACTTCGGAGACACACCAATGTTGCAGGCCAAAGACACAGCTGCTGTAGGTGGTTTGCTAGGACAGACTCTTGCAAAGTGCCCCTTTTCATGACAAAGATAACACTCCAACTCCCCTCTGGGCTTCCCTTGGTACTGGGAAGGGCCCGGCCCCTTCTTAAATGGGACGGTGTTAGTCTTGTGGTCAGTCTTGGTATCATAGCTCTTGTACTTGTTTGCATAATGTATATCACTAACTCGGGGGGGTGGGGTGTCACGCCCCTTGTTACCTGCCTCACTACGCTGGGCAGACCCGCACCCACGAATTAATGATAGCCGGAGGTCAGCCATCTCAGCTGCCTCCTGTAGAGTTTTAGGGTTCTTTTCTTTAATAGTTAAAGTCATATCTGCACCAGTACACTTATAAAACTGCTCGAGCAGAAACAGCTCAGTCAACTGTTCGGCCGTCTCAGCTTTCTCAGAACGTGTCCAGTTAGCAAGTGCATCTTTTAAGTCCCGGGCATGTTCAAGAAAGGTCGCCTCCCTAGTCTTCGTAACACCCCGAAACTTCAATCGATATGTTTCTGGTTGCAACTCGTATGCCCGTAGGACAGCTCTCTTCAATACTGGGTAGTCAATGCAAGACTCTAAAGGCAGTGCATCATAAGCCTTCAGACCCTTACCCGTAAGTCTTGAGGAGACTAGAGCTGCCCACTTCTCTTCAGGCCAATTATGCTCCCTACACTTCTTCTCAAAACGATTAAAAAATTCTGTGACTTCAGTTTCACTAAATGCCGGCACCAATTTGACTAAGTGAGACAAGGACTGTTCTCTTACTTGGCCCTCCCGGCCCATCCGAATCCCTGTCGACTCTGCACGAGTCTTATCTAAGTCTATCTGAGCACAATATTTCTCGGAGTCGTATCTAAGCTCAGCCTCGTGCCTCCTAGTCTCATCCTCGTGCCTCCTAGTCTCATTCTCCTGCTTCCTAGACTCAGCCTCAATCGCATACTTCCTAGACTCAGCCTCGATTGCATACCTCCTAGACTCAGCCTCCATCTCCTTCTCATGCCTCCTAGTCTCATTCTCCATCTCCTTCTCATGCCTCCTAGACTCATTCTCCATCTCCTGCTTCCTAGCCTCATTCTCCATTTTAGCAAGCTCGAGTTTAAATATCATCTCAGGAGACAGACCGGAAGAGGGAGCTGCCACTACTGAAGGAGGGGGGGCAAGAACTGGGGAACCACCATACGCACCGCCCGAGGGCACTCCAATCTTCCAATGCTCATCCCTCTGTGGGAGAGTGCTAACCTCCGGCAACTGAGTGGACGGCACTGTGGGAGTCGAGTGAGAGGGGATCTGGGGAGGAACCCCCCCAAACGCCCTCTCCTCCGAAACCCCATGTCGCCCACGCAACACCCAGGAAATCAGCTCCCCCTTGGACATCCCTCCTACATTGGATAGACCCAAAACCTTGGCTATCAGGTGCAAGCCATAAACATTCACCCCAGTCAACCTCTCCTCCGTCACGTGGTACCGCTTACTCACAAAAACTCTAGCATCCTCCTCACTGATTACTAACGGCACCTCTTCAACTGGCATCTCTCGCTCCTCGTCAATACTAGGGCACGACATACTGAAGTTCACAAAAAATTCTCGAGACAAAAGTGTTAAACTCCCTTATGTAAGCACTAATTACTAAATTAACTGGAGTCTCTTAAATGCTCTCCTAATTGCCTTACAAAAAAAAAAATATTCTTCAATATGTACGCTAAAGTACGAACAAACAAATGTTGTACAACTCTGCAAAAAATTATACTGTTCACAAAATCCTAAGCAAGGTCGCCATTTGTTACGACCGGGCACTCGGGTACACTAGGGCTCTTACACAGGACTCGAGTATGGCTCGCTGCCACAACGGAAACACACGATCCCAACCCCAGAGTACTGCCAGCCGAACAAAAAACGCCACTACCCTCCAGAGTTCTATCTGCTATAACGGGGTATACAAGAACTCGGTACTAGCGTTTCACACAACAGACTAATAACAAGACGGGAGTTATCTAGTCTGGTCAACAATCAAACAAAGAAGAAAGTACTACAACACTAAAGAATAGTGTTGGCCGAAGCCGAAGTAATCCACCCTTGAACTAAGAACTTAAGAAGTCCTCCACCCTCTACTTCGGATCGGCACTATTACGTTACGTTAAACAATAGTCCTCGAGCATCAAGCAAGGAATCTTCTGATAAGTTAGATGCTTCTCGAATACTCGTAAGAAGTAAGTATCGGATTTTGAACAGCAATTTAATGAATAACTCACTGGTAATTAAAGGCTTTAAATTGACATAAGAAGAATTATAAGAATAAGCAATAGGATATGGCAAACATTAAGAAGAAGTACTCCGACAATGCACTGGCAATAGCCTACTAAGATTGTGCTCGTGGGCCACTAATCTCTGAAGTAGCTAAGCGTGCCACACATGAAATCAATAGTGCTTAAACAATAATATACATAAGGAGAAGCTTCAATACTATACTGTATCTGCTGGTCGAGCAAAGTCTAGCTGGGATATCTAAGGTTAGGAGACAATGGCTGAGCAAGCGGCTCGTAGCCTAGCGAGGTCCTTAAGACTGTGCGGCCAAATTACGGTAATTGACGGGATGCTCTCTTGAGAGATCCAGATCACTAGTATCTGGTTCTCTCCTGGCGATCCTCTCAAAGTCAAGCAAATGAGATAGCACAGTGTTGGGTGGCACAGGCAAAAGCCCTCACTCGCAACACAGTGCTAAACTCCCACGGTACACAATCAAAAAGACCCCCTAGGCTTCCCACGTCTCCGTTGCAATTGTGCTGGTTCAACCAACCTAGCACTCATAGGAAATCACAACTCGAGGAACCCTATCCCAGTCTAGCATTACCTAAACCAGCAGAAAACAGGAACATGAATAATAGTACACAGGGAAATACATATACGAGTGCAACAAACATCAATCAATCCTATTCTAGTTAACCCTTCCAAAAATAGGCTATCTAACAGGCACTTATCTCGTGAGAACTCAAGCGATAATACTTTGGCTGACTAAATCTGCACCAAAGGGGTCATTGGTTAAAAAGGGACGAGAAGAGAAGAAAATAGGCTGTTCAGAGAGTAGAGAAAGTTCACATCAGTCGGAAGAATATCGATAGTTGCAAGGGATATGAGAGGTCGCTTTGCCTGATGAGTTCTGAAGAAAAAATGGCGAGACCTCCCTTTTTATACTCGGCCCCGTAGCGAGCATAACGGCAATCATGACGTCACATTCTCTCTCTCAATCTGGGATCGACAAAGAATTCCCACGCTCTTGATGAGGGGGGAGGGAGGGGGGAAGGAGGGAGGAGGGAGTGAGGCCTACACACCTCGTGGCGCGCACACTGTCCTCCGTTACATAACTCGCTCTCTCTCATCACATCATTATATATATATAAATCTCCCACACACAATACTTATATATAATGATTTAAAATAGAACTCGTTGACTTAGAAGAAAACAAAATACATAATGATAATACTTATAGTACAACGGTTCACATAAACTGAGTTAGGAAACTCTACACAGACTACAGCCAAAGTTCCTGCCCTGACGATCCTAGCGAGAGTGGGGCCTGACTGGGCGTTCTGTACAGCATGCTCATACTCGACATGCGTCACAATACTTATATCTAATGATATAAAATAGAACTCGTTGACTTAGAAGAAAACAAAATACATAATTATAATACTTATAGTACAACGGCTCACATAAACTGAGTTAGGAAACTCTACACGGACTACAGCCAAAGTTCCTGCCCTGACGATCCTAGCGAGAGTGGGGTCTGACTGAGCGTTCTGTACAGCATGCTCATACTCGGCATGCGTCACACCTCCCCCAAGATTTTACTTGCTCAACCCTGAGCTAAAATCTGACACGCAGAACCTCATCAAACCCCTCACACCCAGCGACCGCATGGCACTAAAACAACGCTGAGTTTATCACTAAAACACATCTGTTACGACCGGGCACTCGGGTACACTAGGGCTCTTACACAGGACTCGAGTATGGCTCGCTGCCACAACGGAAACACACGATCCCAACCCCAGAGTACTGCCAGCCGAACAAAAAACGCCACTACCCTCCAGAGTTCTATCTGCTATAACGGGGTATACAAGAACTCGGTACTAGCGTTTCACACAACAGACTAATAACAAGACGGGAGTTATCTAGTCTGGTCAACAATCAAACAAAGAAGAAAGTACTACAACACTAAAGAATAGTGTTGGCCGAAGCCGAAGTAATCCACCCTTGAACTAAGAACTTAAGAAGTCCTCCACCCTCTACTTCGGATCGGCACTATTACGTTACGTTAAACAATAGTCCTCGAGCATCAAGCAAGGAATCTTCTGATAAGTTAGATGCTTCTCGAATACTCATAAGAAGTAAGTATCGGATTTTGAACAGCAATTTAATGAATAACTCACTGGTAATTAAAGGCTTTAAATTGACATAAGAAGAATTATAAGAATAAACAATAGGATATGGCAAACATTAAGAAGAAGTACTCCGACAATGCACTGGCAATAGCCTACTAAGATTGTGCTCGTGGGCCACTAATCTCTGAAGTAGCTAAGCGTGCCACACATGAAATCAATAGTGCTTAAACAATAATATACATAAGGAGAAGCTTCAATACTATACTGTATCTGCTGGTCGAGCAAAGTCTAGCTGGGATATCTAAGGTTAAGAGACAATGGCTGAGCAAGCGGCTCGTAGCCTAGCGAGGTCCTTAAGACTGTGCGGCCAAATTACGGTAATTGACGGGATGCTCTCTTGAGAGATCCAGATCACTAGTATCTGGTTCTCTCCTGGCGATCCTCTCAAAGTCAAGCAAATGAGATAGCACAGTGTTGGGTGGCACAGGCAAAAGCCCTCACTCGCAACACAGTGCTAAACTCCCACGGTACACAGTCAGAAAGACCACCTAGGCGTTCCACGTCTCCGTTGCAATTGTACTGGTTCAACCGCAACCTAGTACTCATAGGAAATCACAACTCAGAAACCCTATCCCAGTCTAGCATTGCCTAAACCAGCAGAAAACAGGAACATGAATAATCGCACACAGGGAAATGCATATACGAGTGCAACAAACATCAATCAATCCTATTCTAGTTAACCTTCCAAAAATAGGCTATCTAACAGGCACTTATCTCGTGAGAACTCAAGCGATAATACTTTGGCTGACTAAATCTGCACCAAAGGGGTCATGGAGGTTAAACAGGGACGAGAAGAGAAGAAGATAGGCTGTTCAGAGAGTAGAGAAAGTTCACATCAGTCGGAAGAATATGGATAGTTGCAAGGGATATGAGAAGTCGCTTTGCCTGATGAGTTCTGAAGAATGGTGGCAAGAACCTCTCTTTTTATACTCGGCCCTCTAGCGGCATATCTCAAACTACTTAAGGACCGCCCACTGGCAATCATGACGTCATATTCTCTCTCAATCTGGGATCGACAAAGAACTTCCCACGCGCTGAAAGGGAGGAAGGGAGGAGGGAGGAGGGAATTAGGCCTATCTGCCCGCGTGGCGCACTCACTGGTCCCCGTTACGTAATATCTCTCTCTCTCTCCTCTCATCATTACATATAAGTCCCACACACAATACTTATAACTAATGATATAAAATAGAACTCGTTGACTCAGATGAAAACAAAATACATATTTATAATACTTATAGTACAACGGCTCACATAAACTAAGTTAGGAAACTCTACACAGACTACAGCCAAAGTTCCTGCCCTGACGATCCTAGCGAGAGTGGGGCCTGACTGGGCGTTCTGTACAGCATGCTCATACTCGACATGCGTCACACCTCCCCCAAGATTTTACTTGCTCAACCCTGAGCTAAAATCTGATATACAGAACCCCATCAAACCCCTCACACCCAGCGACCGCATGGCACTAAAACAACGCTGAGTTTATCACTAAAACACATCTTATAAAAAAAAAAAATTCACATTTCATAACTCCTCCCAACAATAGTAAAAGACATAATATCATGCTCCCAGAGCGCAGCTCAGCCGTTTGATAGTTCGTGGACTACTCAAACACTATAGGCTATGACAAACTTATACAATTATCTATATCAAAAAGAAAGAGTTTTTATATGATTTTTTTATTTTAATATGTTTTTTTCCGGCTGCACTATAAGGGCAGCCTATTTTCTTCTATACCAAACGCTCAACAATCCTGCTTTACGACCCAATACGCTGGGCTACAACCGCGAGCCAACAAGCACCAAGCGCAAAATACTACTCAAACTAAAGCAGGAGGCTACCCGTGTGTCAATCTACCCAGGATCATATACCCCTGAACGACCACATGCAACCTCGTTGTCACAACCGGCAATATGGCTTATGTCCAGGTTATATACCAATAACCTTAGTGACCACCTGGTCAGCCTCATATTCCGATTGTGAAACTGGTCCAAGATCTCGAGAGGGTAATGATCTGGGTAAACTACACCGACCGGACCATAGGCTGGAACATAGATCTCGAAATGCCCCAGCGCATCATTGTCCTTTTCACTTTCGATTCATCAGGCTCTGACACGTTGCTGGTGCATTCTTAAGTCCGTCAGGCACAACATTGCACTGGTAGGTACTCCCGTCCACAACAAAACCACATACCTCTTAGCACGCTCGGACAAAGTTACAAGCAACGACCACTCACGACATTCCTTATCCCTCAGATCCTTCGTCCACACGTAATCCAGCTCTGCTTGCACCATAGGCTGTCGAGCAGGATTTATACGGTAGGGAATTAAACTGAGCCTTGCACTATCTCCAGCCTGCATGTCGGATTCTACCCCGTACATCAGGCCTGGAGAAGCAACAAACATGCGAAAGTACTGCCATAGCCTAATAAACAACTGCCTTGCACTGTCTCCACGAACAACATGCCTAGTGCCCTCCCACAACCCAGCCGAGACCGCAGCTTCTAACCTGTAGTCTCCCTCCTTCTCCACCTTCGTCCCTAGAACAGCCAGGTCATGAGAGGGACAATCAGTACCACCCGTGCAGTCACTCCCACAGTTCATTATTGCTAAGGCTTCCCCGCCGATACCGTACATGCGCACCCCCACATTCTTGTGACGACATCTGCCTGCTCAGCATCACCGCTTTTAGAGACATGGCCAGATACAGTCGGTCTATGGTAGGGCTGTTGCATTAGACTAGAGCAACATTGGGAGGCTATGCGACGACCGGGCACTGCGATACCACAGCCGACCTTACCAATCTGCTCAATGTCCTCCTTTTGACCACCACCCTTGGCAGCCATGGGTCGACCCTGACCTGGCAACCATGCAAAGCCTCGTCGCCCACCTTAAACCACCGAAACAACGAGGCTAACGGTCTTTCAACAGTCACGTGACCTGCCCGTGGAACATCTTGCACCGCCCGAGTTGTGAGACTCAGGGGCTCGGCACGACCAGTGGGGTATGAACCGAGCTGGTGCTGGAGTGCTGCACACTGCTGCTCAGGCAGGTGCTCTAGCGCTTCCACAGCCACCAGACTCGTGTCCCCCGCCCACGGCTCCGCCGAGACATAACAATCCCTACTCTCCTCCACCTGTGCCCTACTGCCCCCTCTCTTCTCCACCTTGGCCGCGGCAGACCAACGCAGGGACAGTAGGCTGCTCAGGTGGTTGCCTCACAAACTCCTCCAACAGGTTCACATGACATGCTTCCCCGTCCTCGTGTTTAATCTCGACAGCACCATTACCACACTTCTGAACTTCCGGATCCTCCAACTGCAGTTTACAAATATCTGAGGGAACCAACTTGTCTAGATGCTTCCGAAGCAACCCAAGTCCTTCCCCAATATCAAACTGAGCAACCCTTTCTTCTCTCCGTGTGCAACGTTGCTGCCTCGGAGTCTCTTCCGGCCCTACCTCCTCACTAGCTGTGACAGGTCCTGGGGCCTCTCCAGACTCTAACATAGGTGCCAATACTGAATCACCCAGGAGAGCCGCCGAGTCAAAACTCTTAAAACCAACTCCAGCTTTAGCCTCCTCCTGTTGATCGTTCCGTTCCTCTGCTGGTCTGAAGACGGAGGACTAGGCTGTGACACTTTAGCTGCCCGAGCTCGGGTGACCGCACATGCCATGGGTTGTGCCTGGCACCGCTCGACCCACTCTCGCTCTTCCCTACTCACGTCGGCCGGCCTCTCGGCAACGACTAAGGGTAGAACCTCAGAAGCGGGCATTGCAAAGTCGTTGCCGAGAAGAAGGTCGACGCCCTCCACTGGCAGTTTCTCCACAATCCCGACATCCAATTCACGTGCCACACCATCCACCTCCAACTCCAACCGCACCAGCGGGTATGACCGAGTTGCATTAATACCCTGCACCACTACCACCCGAGCCGCATTTATAGGGTAGCCAGTCAAGTTATTCATCAGAGTCTGGGAAGCACCTGTATCACGCAAGACCTCTACTCCATGCTTGCGCCCCGCCCACATCACGCAACCCCGCCCTCTATGGTCGCAAAAAGCATCCTGAGCAGGGTTCGAGCCTCCCAGGTGCTTCTGCATTGGCTGTGCCTCAGCCTCTGACGAACTGCCCCGGGCAAACTCAGAAAACTTCGGAGACACACCAATGTTGCAGGCCAAAGACACAGCTGCTGTAGGTGGTTTGCTAGGACAGACTCTTGCAAAGTGCCCCTTTTCATGACAATGATAACACTCCAACTCCCCTCTGGGCTTCCCTTGGTACTGGGAAGGGCCCGGCCCCTTCTTAAATGGGACGGTGCTAGTCTTGTGGTCAGTCTTGGTATCATAGCTCTTGTACTTGTTTGCATAAGGTATATCACTAACTCGGGGGGGTGGGGCATCACGCCCCTTGTTACCTGCCTCACTACGCTGGGCAGACCCGCACCCACGAATTAGTGATAGCCGGAGGTCAGCCATCTCAGCTGCCTCCTGTAGAGTTTTAGGGTTCTTTTCTTTAATAGTTAAAGTCATATCTGCACCAGTACACTTATAAAACTGCTCGAGCAGAAACAGCTCAGTCAACTGTTCGGCCGTCTCAGCTTTCTCAGAACGTGTCCAGTTTGTAAGTGCATCTTTTAAGTCCCGGGCATGTTCAAGAAAGGTCGCCTCCCTAGTCTTCGTAACACCCCGAAACTTCAATCGATATGTTTCTGGTTGCAACTCGTATGCCCGTAGGACAGCTCTCTTCAATACTGGGTAGTCAATGCAAGACTCTAAAGGTAGTGCATCATAAGCCTTCAGACCCTTACCCGTAAGTCTTGAGGAGACCAGAGCTGCCCACTTCTCTTCAGGCCAATTATGCTCCCTACACTTCTTCTCAAAACGATTAAAAAATTCTGTGACTTCAGTTTCACTAAATGCCGGCACCAACTTGACTAAGTGGGACAAGGACTGTTCTCTTACTTGGCCCTCACGGCCCATCCGAATCCCTGTCGACTCTGCACGAGTCTTATCTAAATCTATTTGAGCACAATATTTCTCTGAGTCGTACCTAAGCTCAGCCTCGTGCCTCCTAACCTCAGCCTCATGCCTCCTGGTCTCATCCTCCTGCCTCCTAACCTCAATCTCATGCTTCTTCGTCTCATTCTCCTGCCTCCTAGCCTCAATTTTAGCAAGCTCAAGTTTAAATATCATATCTGGAGACAGGCAGGAAGAGGGAGCTGCCACTACTGAAGGAGGGGGGGCAAGAACTGGGGAACCACCATACGCACCGCCCGAGGGTACTCCAATCTTCCAATTCTCATCCCTCTGTGGGAGAGTGCTAACCTCCGGCAACTGAGTGGACGGCACTGTGGGAGTCGAGTGAGAGGGGATCTGGGGAGGAACCCCCCCAAACGCCCTCTCCTCCGAAACCCCATGTCGCCCACGCAACACCCAGGAAATCAGCTCCCCCTTGGACATCCCTCCTACATTGGATAGACCCAAAACCTTGGCTATCAGGTGCAAGCCATAAACATTCACCCCAGTCAGCCTCTCCTCCGTCACATGGTACTGCTTACTCACAAAAAGTCTAGCATCCTCCTCACTAGTTACTAACGGCACCTCCTCACTTAGCATCTCTCGCTCCTCGTCAGTACTAGGGCCCGACATACTGAAGTTCACCAAAAAATTCTCGAGACAAAAGTGTTAAACTCCCTTATGCAAGCACTAATTACTAAATTAACTGGAGTCTCTTAAATGCTCTCCTAATTGCCTTACAAAAAAAAATATCTTCAATATGCACGCTAAAGTACGAACAAACAAATGTTGTACAACTCTGCAAAAAATTATACTGTTCACAAAATCCTAAGCAAGGTCGCCATTTGTTACGACCGGGCACTCGGGTACACTAGGGCTCTTACACAGGACTCGAGTATGGCTCGCTGCCACAACGGAAACACACGATCCCAACCCCAGAGTACTGCCAGCCGAACAAAAAACGCCACTACCCTCCAGAGTTCTATCTGCTATAACGGGGTATACAAGAACTCGGTACTAGCGTTTCACACAACAGACTAATAACAAGACGGGAGTTATCTAGTCTGGTCAACAATCAAACAAAGAAGAAAGTACTACAACACTAAAGAATAGTGTTGGCCGAAGCCGAAGTAATCCACCCTTGAACTAAGAACTTAAGAAGTCCTCCACCCTCTACTTCGGATCGGCACTATTACGTTACGTTAAACAATAGTCCTCGAGCATCAAGCAAGGAATCTTCTGATAAGTTAGATGCTTCTCGAATACTCATAAGAAGTAAGTATCGGATTTTGAACAGCAATTTAATGAATAACTCACTGGTAATTAAAGGCTTTAAATTGACATAAGAAGAATTATAAGAATAAGCAATAGGATATGGCAAACATTAAGAAGAAGTACTCCGACAATGCACTGGCAATAGCCTACTAAGATTGTGCTCGTGGGCCACTAATCTCTGAAGTAGCTAAGCGTGCCACACATGAAATCAATAGTGCTTAAACAATAATATACATAAGGAGAAGCTTCAATACTATACTGTATCTGCTGGTCGAGCAAAGTCTAGCTGGGATATCTAAGGTTAAGAGACAATGGCTGAGCAAGCGGCTCGTAGCCTAGCGAGGTCCTTAAGACTGTGCGGCCAAATTACGGTAATTGACGGGATGCTCTCTTGAGAGATCCAGATCACTAGTATCTGGTTCTCTCCTGGCGATCCTCTCAAAGTCAAGCAAATGAGATAGCACAGTGTTGGGTGGCACAGGCAAAAGCCCTCACTCGCAACACAGTGCTAAACTCCCACGGTACACAGTCAGAAAGACCACCTAGGCGTTCCACGTCTCCGTTGCAATTGTACTGGTTCAACCGCAACCTAGTACTCATAGGAAATCACAACTCAGAAACCCTATCCCAGTCTAGCATTGCCTAAACCAGCAGAAAACAGGAACATGAATAATCGCACACAGGGAAATGCATATACGAGTGCAACAAACATCAATCAATCCTATTCTAGTTAACCCTTCCAAAAATAGGCTATCTAACAGGCACTTATCTCGTGAGAACTCAAGCGATAATACTTTGGCTGACTAAATCTGCACCAAAGGGGTCATGGAGGTTAAACAGGGACGAGAAGAGAAGAAGATAGGCTGTTCAGAGAGTAGAGAAAGTTCACATCAGTCGGAAGAATATGGATAGTTGCAAGGGATATGAGAAGTCGCTTTGCCTGATGAGTTCTGAAGAATGGTGGCAAGAACCTCTCTTTTTATACTCGGCCCTCTAGCGGCATATCTCAAACTACTTAAGGACCGCCCACTGGCAATCATGACGTCATATTCTCTCTCAATCTGGGATCGACAAAGAACTTCCCACGCGCTGAAAGGGAGGAAGGGAGGAGGGAGGAGGGAATTAGGCCTATCTGCCCGCGTGGCGCACTCACTGGTCCCCGTTACGTAATATCTCTCTCTCTCTCCTCTCATCATTACATATAAGTCCCACACACAATACTTATAACTAATGATATAAAATAGAACTCGTTGACTCAGATGAAAACAAAATACATATTTATAATACTTATAGTACAACGGCTCACATAAACTAAGTTAGGAAACTCTACACAGACTACAGCCAAAGTTCCTGCCCTGACGATCCTAGCGAGAGTGGGGCCTGACTGGGCGTTCTGTACAGCATGCTCATACTCGACATGCGTCACACATCTTATAAAAAAAAATTCACATTTCATAACTCCTCCCAACAATAGCAAAAGACATAATATCATGCTCCCAGAGCGAGCTTACAGCAGCTCAGCCGTTTGATAGTTCGTGGACTACTCAAACTCTATAGGCTATGACAAACTTATACAATTATCTATAACAAAAGAAAGAGTTTTTTTATGATTTTTATATTTTAATATGTTTTTTCCGGCTGCACTATAAGGGCAGCCTATTTTTTCTTCTATACCAAACGCTCAACTCCTGCTTTACGACCCAATACGCTGGGCTACAACCGCGAGCCAACAAGCACCAAGCGCAAAATACTACTCAAACTAAAGCAGGAGGCTACCCGTGTGTCAATCTCTCCGGGATCATACACCTGTGATAGCCTACGACTGATCATCTACCCTCGATAAACAATCCGCGATCACATTGTCACATCCCGCAATATGACGGATGTCCAGGTTATACTCCTGCAACATCAAAGACCACCTGGTCAGTCTCATATTGCGATTGTGAAATTGATTTAGGAATCTCAAAGGGTGATGATCAGTGTAGATAACCACGACTGGGCCATAGGCTGGAACATACACCTCGAAGTGCCTGAGCGACAGCACAATCGCCAGTAATTCCTTTTCTATTGTAGAATAGTTCTTTTGTGCAGCATTGAACTTCTTAGAAAAGAAAATTACTGGGTGTTCCACACCTTCATTGTCTGTCTGTAGCAAGACGGCACCAGCCCCTACACCACTAGCATCTGTTGCCAGCTGAAAAGGCCTGTTAAAGTCTGGGGCCCTGAGTAATCGGGTGAGTACACAGCAAATGCTTCACCAAATTAAAAGCCTTTTCACACTCAGGCGCCCACAAAAACTTTTTGTCTTTAGATAACAAATCTGTGAGAGGTGCCAACACCGTGGAGTAACCTTTTATAAAGCGTCTGTAGTAGCCTATCATACCCAAGAATCTCATAATCTGCTTCTTGGTGGTTGGGTGCGGAAATTTATTGATAGCCTGTACCTTGTTCTGAGGAGGGCACACCTGTCCCCTTCCCACTACAAACCCAAGGTACTGCACAGTGGCTTTTACGAAGTCACACTTTGCCAAATTTACTACCAGACCTGCTTCACTAAGTTTCCGGAACAAGGTCTCCAGGTGCTCACAATGGCTCTCAAAGTCGTCATCATAAATGATTACATCGTCCAAGTATACGGTGCAATTTGGAATGTCCTTGACAATTTCATTCATCAGGTTCTGAAACGTTGCTGGTGTATTCTTAAGTCCGTAGGGCATAACATTACACCGGTAAGTACTCCCGTCCACCACAAAACCACATACCTCTTTAGCACGCTCGGACAAAGGTACTTGCCAGTAACCTTTTACTAAATCTACTTTAGACAAAAACCGAGCATTACCAATTTTATCAACACTATCATCAACCCGAGGAAGAGGATATGGGTTAGTTGGAGTCAAACCGTTTAGCCTACGGAAATCAATACAGAAGCGTACCTTGCCATCTGGCTTAGGCTGCAGTGTTACGGGGGAAGTCCATTTAACGGTGCCTTTCTCTATCAACCCCCTACCGAGCATATACTCCAACTCATCCCTCAGAGCGGGTAGTTTTATGGGGGACACACGGTACGGGATTGACTTAAAGGGTAGATGGTCCCCCACGTCAACATCATGCATAGCCTGAGTAGTGAGGCCTGGGTGTTCAGCAAATACAGTGGGGTATGAACCGAGCAACTGACGGATAGCTTCAAACTGCGGCTCAGGCAAATGAGCTATAGCCTCGTCAGCCCTTAGGCTCGAGTTCCCCGCCCACTGATCCGCTGAAACATGGTGATCCCAGCTATCCTCCTCTGAAGCTTGACTGTCCCCCTCTCCTTCTCCACCACGGCCGCAACAAGCCAACACAGGGACAGTGAGAGGCTCAGAGGGGCGCCTCACATACTCTTTTATCAGGTTCACGTGACATAACTGGTTCTTTTTCCTCCGGTCTGGAGTGGCAACAAGGTAATCTAGGTCCGAAATTTTCTCCACAATTTTATAGGGTCCAGTATACTTCGCAGACAAGGGGTTACCAACCAAAGGCAACAAAATTAATACCTCTTGTCCTACAATGAACTTCCGGAGCTTCACTTTGCGATCATACCTGTCCTTCATTAAAGCTTGTGATCCTGTTAAATTCCGACCTGCCATCTCCAGACTCTTAAGCATGCGCTCACGGCTTTCAAACACATACTTTAACAAGGAACAAGGCTGCACAGTTCCTTCCCAAATTTCCCGCAGCATATTAAGGGGGCCCCTGACGCGGTGTCCAAAAATCAGCTCGTTTGGACTAAATCCCAGGCTCTCACCAGGCACTTCCCGAGCAGCAAACAGTACATACGGCAATCCAAGATCCCAATCTCTTCCGTTGTCAGCACAATAACACCTGAGCATGCTTTTAAGGGTGGCATGCCACCGCTCAAGCACCCCTTGGCTCTCAGGGTGATACGCTGACGATACCACCGCCCGTATCCCATGCTATTGCATTGTTTGCTTAAAGAGATTGGAGGTGAAATTGGACCCCTGGTCAGACTGAATCTCCTCCGGGTACCCGTACCTTGAAAAGTACCACAACAAGTTACTGACTACCGTCTTAGCCATGCCGTTTTTCATGGGGTATGCATCGGGGTATCTAGTGGCAACATCCATGATGGTTAACAAAAATTTATTACCAGCCTTTGTGGGAGGGAGTGGACAAACCATGTCAACAACAATCTTACTAAAAGGTGGCCCAATTACAGGAATAGGGTGCAACGGAGCTTTAGGAATAACTTGGTTTGGTTTCCCGACCCGTTGACAAATATCACATGAGTTTATCCATGACTGCACATGAGACTTCATCCCCGGCCACCAAAACAACTTCCCCAAAGCCGCCACCGTTTTTCTTACCCCCAAATGTCCTGCCAGCGGTGTGTCATGCGCCAAACTCAGTAGGCTATCCCTGCACTCCCGCGGCACCACCAACTGGTCCACTACTCCGGACCCCTTTTTCCAGCTACGGTTAGGGTCTTGAAAACGCCGATAGAGGATGCCATCTAAATAAAAAAAATCTCCCGGCTGTGCATCACCGTCCTCGTCGAGCTCCACAGCTCCATTAGCACACGTTTGGAGCTCAGGGTCCTCCAGCTGCAACCGACGTATATCTGAGGGTGCCAAGCGATCTAACTGCTCCCGGAGCAATGCATGACCCTCCCCGATACTGGGCTGCTCCCTCTGTCTCTCTCGATGTTCATAACGTTGCTGTCGTGGAGACTCGTCATGCCCAGCCTCGTCACTCTCGATGACAGGCCCAGGGGCTACTCCAGAACTAAGTAATGGTGCTAATACTGAATCACCCAGGAGAGCCGCCGAGTCAAAACTCTTAAAACCAACTCCAGCTTTAGCCTCCTCCTGTTGATCGTTCCTCTGCTGGTCTGAAGACGGAGGACTAGGCTGTGACACTTTAGCTGCCCGAGCTCGGGTGACAGCACACGCCATGGGTTGTGCCTGGCACCGCTCGACCCACTCTCGCTCTTCCCTACTCACGTCGGCCGGCCTCTCGGCAACGACTAAGGGTAGAACCTCAGAAGCGGGCATTGCAAAGTCGTTGCCGAGAAGAAGGTCGACGCCCTCCACTGGCAGTTTCTCCACAATCCCAACATCCAATTCACGTGCCACACCATCCACCTCCAACTCCAACCGCACCAGCGGGTATGACCGAGTTGCATTAATACCCTGCACCACCACCACCCGAGCCGCATTTATAGGGTAGCCAGTCAAGTTTTTCATCAAAGTCTGGGAAGCACCTGTATCACGCAAGACCTCTACTCCATGCTTGCGCCCCGCCCACATCACGCAACCCCGTCCTCTATGGTCGCAAAAAACATCCTGAGCAGGGTTCGAGCCTCCCAGGTGCTTCTGCACTGGCTGTGCCTCAGCCTCTGACGAACTGCCCCGGGCAAACTCAGAAGACTTCAGAGACACACCAATGTTGCAGGCCAAAGACACAGCTGCTGTAGGTGGTTTGCTAGGACAGACTCTTGCAAAGTGCCCCTTTTTATGACATTGATAACACTCTAACTCCCCTTTGGGCTTCCCTTGGTACTGGGAAGGGCCCGGCCCCTTCTTAAATGGGACGGTGCTAGTCTTGTGGTCAGTCTTGGTATCGTAACTCTTGTACTTGTTTGCATAAGATATATTACTAACTCGGGGGGTGGGGCGTCACGCCCCTTGTTACCTGCCTCACTACGCTGGGCAGACCCGCACCCACGAATTAATGATAGCCGGAGGTCAGCCATCTCAGCTGCCTCCTGTAGAGTTTTTGGATTCTTTTCTTTAATAGTTAAAGTCATTTCTGCACCTGTACACTTATAAAACTGCTCGAGCAGAAACAGCTCAGTCAGCTGTTCGGCCGTCTCAGCTTTCTCAGAACGTGTCCAGTTTATAAGTGCATCTTTTAAGTCCCGGGCATGTTCAAGAAAGGTCGCCTCCCTAGTCTTTGTAACACCCCGAAACTTCAATCGATATGTTTCTGGTTGCAACTCGTATGCCCGTAGGACAGCTCTCTTCAATTCTGGGTAGTCAATGCAAGACTCTAAAGGCAGTGCATCATAAGCCTTCAGACCCTTACCCGTAAGTCTTGAGGAGACCAGAGCTGCCCACTTCTCTTCAGGCCAATTATGCTCCCTACACTTCTTCTCAAAACGATTAAAAAATTCTGTGACTTCAGTTTCACTAAATGCCGGCACCAACTTGACTAAGTGGGACAAGGACTGTTCTCTTACTTGGCCCTCACGGCCCATCCGAATCCCTGTCGACTCTGCACGAGTCTTATCTAAATCTATTTGAGCACAATATTTCTCTGAGTCGTACCTAAGCTCAGCCTCGTGCCTCCTAACCTCAATCTCATGCCTCCTAGTCTCATTCTCCTGCTTCCTAGTCTCATTCTCCTGCTTCCTAGACTCAGCCTCAATCTCCTTCTCCTGCTTCCTAGACTCAGCCTCAATCTCATACTTCCTAGACTCAATTTTAGCAAGCTCAAGTCTAAATATCATATCTGGAGACAGGCAGGAAGAGGGAGCTGCCACTACTGAAGGAGGGGGGGCAAGAACTGGGGAACCACCATACGCACCGCCCGAGGGCACTCCAATCTTCCAATTCTCATCCCTCTGTGGGAGAGTGCTAACCTCCGGCAACTGAGTGGACGGCACTGTGGGAGTCGAGTGAGAGGGGATCTGGGGAGGAACCCCCCCAAACGCCCTCTCCTCCGAAACCCCATGTCGCCCACGCAACACCCAGGAAATCAGCTCCCCCTTGGACATCCCTCCTACATTGGATCTGCCCAAAACCTTGGCTATCAGGTGCAAGCCATAAATATCCACCCCAGTCAGCCTCCCCTCCGTCACATGGTACTGCTTACTCACAAAAAGTCTAGCATCCTCCTCACTAGTTACTAACGGCACCTCCTCAAATGGCATCTCTCGCTCCTCGTCAGTACTAGGGCACGACATACTGAAGTTCACAAAAAATTCTCGAGACAAAAGTGTTAAACTCCCTTATGTAAGCACTAATTACTAAATTAACTGGAGTCTCTTAAATGCTCTCCTAATTGCCTTACAAAAAAAAAAATATTCTTCAATATGTACGCTAAAGTACGAACAAACAAATGTTGTACAACTCTGCAAAAAATTATACTGTTCACAAAATCCTAAGCAAGGTCGCCATTTGTTACGACCGGGCACTCGGGTACACTAGGGCTCTTACACAGGACTCGAGTATGGCTCGCTGCCACAACGGAAACACACGATCCCAACCCCAGAGTACTGCCAGCCGAACAAAAAACGCCACTACCCTCCAGAGTTCTATCTGCTATAACGGGGTATACAAGAACTCGGTACTAGCGTTTCACACAACAGACTAATAACAAGACGGGAGTTATCTAGTCTGGTCAACAATCAAACAAAGAAGAAAGTACTACAACACTAAAGAATAGTGTTGGCCGAAGCCGAAGTAATCCACCCTTGACTAAGAACTTAAGAAGTCCTCCACCCTCTACTTCGGATCGGCACTATTACGTTACGTTAAACAATAGTCCTCGAGCATCAAGCAAGGAATCTTCTGATAAAGTTAGATGCTTCTCGAATACTCGTAAGAAGTAAGTATCGGATTTTGAACAGCAATTCAATAAGTAACACACTGGCAATTAAAGGCTTTAAGTTGACATAAGAAGAATTATAAGAATAAACAATAGTAAATGGCAAACATTAAGAAGAAGTACTCCGACAATGCACTGACAATAGCCTACTAGGATTGTGCTCGTGGGCCACTAATCTCTAAAGTAGCTAAGCGTGCCACACATGAAATCAATAGTGCATAAACAATAACATACATAAGGAGAAGCTTCAATACTATGCTGTATCTGCTGGTCGAGCAAAGTCTAGCTGGGATATCTAAGGTTAGGAAACAATGGCTGAGCAAGCGGCTCGTAGCCTAGCGAGGTCCTTAAGACTGTGCGGCCAAATTACGTTAATTGACGGGATGCTCTCTTGAGAGATCCAGATCACTAGTATCTGGTTCTCTCCTGGCGATCCTCTCAAAGTCAAGCAAACGAGATAGCACAGTGTTGGGTGGCAGAGGCAAAAGCCCTCACTCGCAACACAGTGCTAAACTCTCAAGGTACACAGTCAGAAAGACCACCTAGGCTTCCCACGTCTCCGTTGCAATTGTACCGGTTCAACCAAAACCTAGTACTCATAGGAAATCACAACTCCCGAAACCTTATCCCAGTCTAGTATTACCTAAACCAGCAGAAAACAGGAACATGGATAATCGTACACAGGGAAATGCATATACGAGTGCAACAAACATCAATCAATCCTATTCTAGTTATCCCTTCCAAAATAGGCTATCTAACAGGCATATATCTCGTGAGAACTCAAGCGATAATACTTTGGCTGACTAAATCTGCACCAAAGGGATCATGGGTTAAAAAGGGACGAGAAGAGAAGAAGATAGGCTGTTCAGAGAGTAGAGAAAGTTCACATCAGTCGGAAGAATATGGATAGTTGCAAGGGATATGAGAAGTCGCTCTGCCTGATGAGTTCTAAAGAATGGTGGCGAGGACCTCTCCTTTTTATACTCGGCCCTCTAGCGGCATATCGCAAACTACTAAGGACCGCCCACTGACAATCATTACGTCATATTCTCTCTCAATCTGGGATCGACAAAGGATTTCCCACGCGCTTGAGGAGGGAGGAGGGAGGAGGGAGGGAGGCCTACCTACCTCGTGGCGCGCTCACTGGCCGTCGTTACATAACTCTCTCTCTTCTCCTCATTATATATAAGTCCCACACACAATACTTATATCTAATGATATAAAATAGAACTCGTTGACTTAGAAGAAAACAAAATACATAATTATAATACTTATAGTACAACGGCTCACATAAACTGAGTTAGGAAACTCTACACGGACTACAGCCAAAGTTCCTGCCCTGACGATCCTAGCGAGAGTGGGGTCTGACTGAGCGTTCTGTACAGCATGCTCATACTCGGCATGCGTCACAACATGCCTCGAGCTATCTCACTTAGCCTTCTAAATGGGCCTCCGACTATTAACATGCCTCGAACTATCTCACTTAGCCTTCTAAATGGGCCTCCAGCTATTAACATGCCTCGAACTATCTCACTTAGCCTTCTAAATGGGCCTCCGACTATTAACATGCCTCGAACTATCTCACTTAGCCTTCTAAATGGGCCTCCGACTATTTACATGCCTCGAACTATCTCACTTAGCCTTCTAAATGGGCCTCCGGCTATTATCATGCCTCGAACTATCTCTCTTAGCCTTCTAAATGGGCCTCCGACTATAAACATGCCTCGAACTATCTCACTTAGTCTTCTAAATGGGCCTCCGGCTATTAACATGCCTCGAACTATCTCACTTAGCCTTCTAAATGGGCCTCCGACTATTAACATGCCTCGAACTATCTCACTTAGCCTTCTAAATGGGCCTCCGACTATTAACATGCCTCGAGCTATCTCACTTAGCCTTCTAAATGGGCCTCCGACTATTAACATGCCTCGAACTATCTCACTTACCCTTCTAAATGGGCCTCCGGCTATTAACATGCCTCGAACTATCTCACATAGCCTTCTAAATGGGCCTCCGGCTATTAAGATTGCCTCAAACTATCTCACTTAGCCTTCTAAATGGGCCTACGGCTATTAACATGCCTCGAACTATCTCACTTAGCCTTCTAAATGGGCCTCCGGCTATTAACATGCCTCGAACTATCTCACTTAGCCTTCTAAATGGGCCTTCGGCTATTAACATGCCTCGAACTATCTCACTTACCCTTCTAAATGTGCCTCCGGCTATTAACATGCCTCGAACTATCTCACTTAGCCTTCTAAATGGGCCTCCGGCTATTAACATGCCTCGAACTATCTCACTTAGCCTTCTAAATGGGCCTCCGGCTATTAACACCTTACGAGCGGCCTATGCGGTTTATTTATATGTACCGCCCAGCGGGGTGTTTTTAGCCAAAATAGGGCTGTTTACGTGATAATTTTCATGCCTAAATAAGACCCAGAACGTAAAATAAGTATCTATCCCTGAAAGGGCATAAACAGAGCTTTCGAATGACACCATAATGATCCTTTTATGATGGCTAGTTTTCTTGCAATAACCGTGCAACGCGAGTGCAAAAAGCATGTAATTAGGCACTTTCAACATACAATTCCGCATATAGCGAGTGAGAGAGGGAGGGAGGAGGTGGGATTCATGTCAGTAGGTTCGCCGCGGTGGTCTGGAGCAGTCATACGCTCGCTACTCTCCTGCCACCACTTGTCTCTCTCTCTCAGCAACATTACGTGCTGAAATTGCCACACGATATATGTCGAGCACCGCCACATAGTCCAGCTTTATTTAACTCGACTTATGTTGCTCGCCGCTAATTAAGGGTTAACATGCCTCGAACTATCTCACTTAGCCTTCTGAATGGGCCTCCGGCTATTAACATGCCTCAAACTATCTCACTTAGCCTTCTAAATGGGCCTCCGACTATTAACATGCCTCGAACTATCTCACTTAGCCTTCTAAATGGGCCTCCGACTATTAACATGCCTCGAGCTATCTCACTTAGCCTTCTAAATGGGCCTCCGACTATTAACATGCCTCGAACTATCTCACTTAGCCTTCTAAATGGGCCTCCAGCTATAAACATGCCTCGAACTATCTCACTTACCCTTCTAAATGGGCCTCCGGCTATTAACATGCCTCGAACTATCTCACATAGCCTTCTAAATGGGCCTCCGGCTATTAAGATGCCTCAAACTATCTCACTTAGCCTTCTAAATGGGCCTACGGCTATTAACATGCCTCGAACTATCTCACTTAGCCTTCTAAATGGGCCTCCGGCTATTAACATGCCTCGAACTATCTCACTTAGCCTTCTAAATGGGCTTCCGTCTATTAACATGCCTCGAACTATCTCACTTACCCTTCTAAATAGGCCTCCGGCTATTAACATGCCTCGAACTATCTCACTTAGCCTTCTAAATGGGCCTCCGACTATTAACATGACTCAAACTATCTCACTTAGCCTTCTAAATGGGCCTCCGACTATTAACACGCCTCGAACCATCTCACTTAGCCTTCTAAATGGGCCTCCGGCTATTAACATGCCTCGAACTATCTCACTTAGCCTTCTAAAGGGGCCTCTGGCTATTAACATGCCTCGAACTATCTCACTTAGCTTTCTAAATGGGCCTCCGGCTATTAACATGCCTCAAACTATCTCACTTAGCCTTCTAAATGGGCCTCCGGCTATTAACATGCCTCGAACTATCTCACATAGCCTTCTAAATGGGCCTCCGGCTATTAAGATGCCTCAAACTATCTCACTTAGCCTTCTAAATGGGCCTACGGCTATTAACATGCCTCGAACTATCTCACTTAGCCTTCTAAATGGGCCTCCGGCTATTAACATGCCTCGAACTATCTCACTTAGCCTTCTAAATGGGCTTCCGGCTATTAACATGCCTCGAACTATCTCACTTACCCTTCTAAATGGGCCTCCGGCTATTAACATGCCTCGAACTATCTCACTTAGCCTTCTAAATGGGCCTCCGACTAATAACATGCCTCGAACTATCTCACTTAGCCTTCTAAATGGGCCTCCGACTATTTACATGCCTCGAACTATCTCACTTAGCCTTCTAAATGGGCCTCCGGCTATTAACATGCCTCGAACTATCTCTCTTAGCCTTCTAAATGGGCCTCCGGCTATTAACATGCCTCGAACTATCTCACTTAGCCTTCTAAATGGGCCTCCGGCTATTAACATGCCTCGAACTATCTCACTTAGCCTTCTAAATGGGCCTCCGGCTATTAACATGCCTCGAACTATCTCACTTAGCCTTCTAAATGGGCCTCCGGCTATTAACATGCCTCGAACTATCTCACTTAGCCTTCTAAATGGGCCTCCGGCTATTAACATGCCTCGAACTATCTCACTTAGCCTTCTAAATGGGCCTCCGACTATTAACATGCCTCGAACTATCTCACTTAGCCTTCTAAATGGGCCTCCGGCTATTAACATGCCTCGAACTATCTCACTTAGCCTTCTAAATGGGCCTCCGACTATAAACATGCCTCGAACTATCTCACTTAGCCTTCTAAATGGGCCTCCGACTATTAACATGCCTCGAGCTATCTCACTTAGCCTTCTAAATGGGCCTCCGGCTATTAACATGCCTCGAACTATCTCACTTAGCCTTCTAAATGGGCCTCCGGCTATTAACATGCCTCGAACTATCTCACTTAGCCTTCTTAATGGGACTCCGACTATTAAATTTTTTTTTTTTTTTTTCTATGTGATTGAGGGAGGCAAAAGGCATAACTGCCTATAGCGAGTGCCTCCCCCATAGTTGAAAGAGTGACAGGGCCAAAATCAAGGGACGTTCGAGCCAAAATGCCTGGACACACGGAGTTTGAAGCAATTTAAGTCATAGGAAGAGGGAAAGACTGATTCTGGGAGAGAGTTCCAGAGCTCAGCTGTTGAGTAGAAGAAAGTTTGAGAGTAACGTTTCACTCTTGGGTTGGAGAGTTGCACAGAGTAGGGGTGGGATTGAGTTGCAAGACGGGTACCACGTGCCCTACGTAAAGGAGGTGGTATGCACTGGGATAGCTCTGAGGAACACTGATTATTATAGTAGCGATAGAATAGCGAGAGAGATGCAACATTGCGGCGGAGAGAGAGAGATTGCAGAGAGTTGGTGAGTGGACTGGAGTTAATGATACGAAAGGCCTTCCTTTCAACTTTGTCTAGGAGAGCGGTGTGAGAGGAACCTCCCCACACATGTGAACAATACTCAATACAAGGGCGCACTATGCCCCTGTGCAGAGCAAGAAGCTGTGCAGGGGAAAAGAACCCCCTAAGGCGGTTGAGCACACCCAGCTTCTGGGAGGCTGCCTTAGCAAGACTGGTAATATGGTCCTTCCAAATGAGAGCAGAAGAAAAAGAGACACCAAGAATATTGAGAGAAGATGAAGGGTTGATTTTTGTATTGTTGAAGAATAAGGGATAGTCCGCTGGGAGATCCTGACGGGTAGATAGATGGAGAAATTGGGTTTTGGAAGCATTAAAGTTAACAAGGTTTTCTCTGCCCCAATTGGAAATAGTATTTAGATCAGAATTTAAGAGTTCTATGGCTTCATTACGTTTGTCGTTGAGGGACTGCTGGCTGGGGCGTTCTGAAAAACTAATGGAGTAGTGTAAGGTTGAGTCGTTTGCATATGAATGGATGGGACTTAAGGTACAGTTAAGGAGATCATTTATAAAAATTAGAAAGAGAATAGGAGATAGGACAGAGCCCTGAGGAACACCGGAGTTTATAGGGTGAGGAAGTGAACAATGGCCGTCCACAACCGCGGCTATGGAACGGCCGGAAAGGAAATTAGAGACAAAGGCACAGATGGAGGGATAGAAACCGAAGGAGGGTAGTTTAGAAATTAAAGATTTATGCCAGACTCTATCGAAGGCTTTCGATATGTCTAGTGCAATAGAAAAAGTCTCACCGAAGTCCCGAAAGGAGGATGACCAAGAGTTAGTAAGATATGAAAGAAGATCACCAGTAGAGCGACCCTTAAGGAAGCCATACTGGCGATCTGAGAGCAGATTATGAGAAGAGAAATGCTTAAGAAATTTGGAAGCAAGAATAGTTTCAAAAACTTTAGAAAGACAAGAGATAAGAGCAATTGGACGATAGTTGGAGGGTTGAGAGCGGTCACCCTTCTTTGGGACAGGTTGAATGTGAGCAAACTTCCAGCATGAAGGGAAGACGTTAGAGGATAGACAGAGACGAAAGAGTTTGCCTAGGCAGGGAGTCAGCACGGAAGCACAGTTTTTGAGAACAACAGGAGGAACACCGTCCGGACCGTACGCCTTATTAGTGTTAAGCCCAGAGAGGGTAGAAAGTACATCTTAAAAGAGATTAGGATATTAGGCATAAGTAAGAGAGAGGAGGGCGGAGAGGGAGGAATAGCACCGGAATCATCCAAGGTGGAGTTTCTAGCAAAAGTTTGAGCGAAGAGTTTAGCTTTGTCAGAGGAAGAAGTGATGGTTGTGCCATCAGAGTGCGAAAGGGGAGGGAAAGACGAGGAAGAGAAATTGTTGGAGAGGTTTTTGGCTAGATGCCAGAAAGCTTGGGAAGAGCTAGAGTTGGATAGTTCAGTGCATTTATTATTGATGAAAGAGTGTTTGGCAAGTCGAAGAACAGATTTGGCATGATTCCGGGCAGAAACATATGAAGAATGAGAGTCTTGAGTTTTAAGGCGTCGGTACCGTTTGAATGCTTCCTCCTTATTGCGGACAGCAGTAGAACAGGCGTGAGTAAACCAAGATTTTTTAGCATTAGTCTGAGAGAAAGAGAATGGAATGTATGCTTCCATGCCCGATAGGATTACCTCGGTAATGCGTTCAGCACTCTCCGAGGGTCCTCGGCCATGGAAGCAGAAATAATTCCATGGGAAATCAAAGAAGTACTGCCGAAGAGCCTCCCAGTCGGCAGCGCCAAAGTGCCACAAGCGCCGCCGGCTAGGAGGATTGGGTGGCTGTACTGGAGAGATAGGACAGGTGACAGAGATAAGTTTATGGTCGGAGGAGCCCAGAGGAGAGAAAAGATCGACAGTATAAGAAGAAGGGTTAGAAGTTAGAAACAAGTCAAGAATGTTGGGCCGATCTCCGATGCGATCCGGGATACGGGGGGGTTGCTGAACTAACTGCTCTAGGTAATTTAGGATAGAAAAGACGTAGGCTTGTTCACCAGGTGGATCAGTAGTGTGAGAGGAGAGCCAATGGCGGTGGTGAACGTTGAAATCTCCTAAGATGGAGATTTCTGAGAAAGGAGAAATGGATAGAATGTGTTCCACTGTAGAGTTTAGATAGTCAAAGAATTTCGGAAAGTTGGTAGAGTTAGGGGAAAGATAGACAGCACAGAAATATTTAGTAAGAGAATGACAAGAAAGTTTGAGCCATAAAGTTGAGAATTCAGAGGAGTCGAAATCGGGAACACGAGAGCAAGTGAGTTTGTTGTGCACGTATGCACAACATCCACCTTTGGCTTTGAAACTAGGATAGAGAAAGTAGGAGGATACAGAGAAGGGGTTGCTGGAAGTTGCTACAGACACCTGAGTTTCGGTGAGGAAGAGAAGATCAGGTTTGTAGGAGGAGAGATGGTGCTCAACAGAGGCTATCTCACTTAGCCTTCTAAATGGGCCTCCGGCTATTACCATGCCTCAAACTATCTCACTTAGCCTTCTAAATGGGCCTCCGGCTATTAACATGCCTCGAACTATCTCACTTAGCCTTCTAAATGGGCCTCCGCCTATTAACATGCCTCGAACTTTTTTTTTTTTTTTTTTTCTATGTGATTGAGGGAGGCAAAAGGCATAACTGCCTATAGCGAGTGCCTCCCCCATAGTTGAAAGAATGACAGGGCCAAAATCAAGTGACGTTCGAGCCAAAATGCCTGGACACACAGAGTTTGAAGCAATTTAAGTCATAGGAAGTGGGAAAAACTGATTCTGGGAGAAAGTTGCAGAGCTCAGCTGTTGAGTAGAAGAAAGTTTGAGAGTAACGTTTCACTCTTGGTTTGGAGAGTTGCACAGAGTAGGGGTGGGATTGAGTTGCAAGACGGGTACCACGTGCCCTACGTAAAGGAGGTGGTATGCACTGGGATAGCTCTGAGGAACACTGATTATTATAGTAGCGATAGAATAGCGAGAGAGATGCAACATTGCGGCGGAGAGAGAGAGATTGCAGAGAGTTGGTGAGTGGACGGGAGTTAATGATACGAAAGGCCTTCCTTTCAACTTTGTCTAGGAGAGCGGTGTGAGAGGAACCTCCCCACACATGTGAACAATACTCAATACAAGGGCGCACTATGCCCCTGTACAGAGCAAGAAGCTGTGCAGGGGAAAAGAACCCCCTAAGGCGGTTGAGCACACCCAGCTTCTGGGAGGCTGCCTTAGCAAGACTGGTAATATGGTCCTTCCAAATGAGAGCAGAAGAAAAAGAGACACCAAGAATATTGAGAGAAGATGAAGGGTTGATTTTTGTATTGTTGAAGAATAAGGGATAGTCCGCTGGGAGATCCTGACGGGTAGATAGATGGAGAAATTGGGTTTTGGAAGCATTAAAGTTAACAAGGTTTTCTCTGCCCCAATTGGAAATAGTATTTAGATCAGAATATAAGAGTTCTATGGCTTCATTACATTTGTCGTTGAGGGATTGCTGGCTGGGGCGTTCTGAAAAACTAATGGAGTAGTGTAAGGTTGAGTCGTCTGCGTATGAATGGATGGGAATTAAGGTACAGTTAAGGAGATCATTTATAAAAATTAGAAAGAGAATAGGAGATAGGACAGAGCCCTGAGGAACACCGGAGTTTATAGGGTGAGGAAGTGAACAATGGCCGTCCACAACCGCAGCTATGGAACGGCCGGAAAGGAAATTAGAGACAAAGGCACAGATGGAGGGATAGAAACCGAAGGAGGGTAGTTTAGAAATTAAAGATTTATGCCAGACTCTATCGAAGGCTTTCGATATGTCTAGTGCAATAGAAAAAGTCTCACATGCCTCGAACTATCTCACTTAGCCTTCTAAATGGGCCTCCGTCTATTAACATGCCTCGAACTATCTCACTTACCCTTCTAAATGGGCCTCCGGCTATTAACATGCCTCGAACTATCTCACTTACCCTTCTAAATGGGCCCCAGACTATTAACATGCCTCGAACTATCTCACTTAGCCTTCTAAATGGGCCTCCGACAATTAACATGCCTCAAACTATCTCACTTAGCCTTCTAAATGGGCCTCCGACTATTAACATGCCTCGAACTATCTCACTTAGCCTTCTAAATGGGCCTTCGGCTATTAACATGCCTCGAACTATCTCACTTACCCTTCTAAATGGGCCTACGGCTATTAACATGCCTCGAACTATCTCACTTAGCCTTCTAAATGGGCCTCCGGCCATTAACATGCCTCGAGCTATCTCACTTAGCTTTCGAAATGGGCCTCCGGCTATTAACATGCCTCGAACTATCTCACTTAGCCTTCTAAATGGGCCTCCGGCTATTAACATGCCTCGAACTATCTCACTTAGCATTCTAAATGGGCCTCCGGCTATTAACATGCCTCGAACTATCTCACTTACCCTTCTAAATGGGCCTCCGGCTATTAACATGCCTCGAACTATCTCACTTACCCTTCTAAATGGGCCTCCGACTATTAACATGCCTCGAACTATCTCACTGAGCCTTCTAAATGGGCCTCCGACTATTAACATGCCTCGAACTATCTCACTTAGCCTTCTAAATGGGCCTCCGGCTATTAACATGCCTCGAACTATCTCACATAAGCACCCGTCACACCTAGCCGATTTTAGGCCAAGACTGTCCGCGGCCTAAGGGTCGTGGACAGTCTTGGTCTACGTCGCCGCGCATCATGGGCCGTCGCCAACATAACAAACAGGTCGGGATGGGTCTTCACATACCCCCTCATAAGCTCTACATGCACAACATTGAAAATCAAGTCGGCGTGGAGTGAGGCCAAAAAATGGGACGGGAAGGGGACGGGAGGCTGATGGCGTGTGACGGCGCTTGACGGCGCTTGACGGAAAAGGTAGGCGTCAGTGCGGCGGCACACGGCACCATAAATGAGGTCTGCATCAGGCGGCATCACCATAACAACCTGCGGGGATCAGTGGCGGCTTGCGGCGACCCAACGATGCCCTAACGGTCAATATATAAATAAACGACATAATTAAATAATTAAATAATAAATATATTATCAATAACCATCAAAATATAAGAATAGGTATATTAATTACAGAAAAAATTAAAAATAACAACATTCAATACATAATTAAATTAATAATAAAAATAAAATAACAGAATTAACTGAAATAATCAGTTAATAATCAGCCGTCCATACTGAAGGGGTCGCCGTCCATCGGCACAGTAATGCATATTGACGCCGCCCTACCTCCTGTCGACGCCGTTCGTCGGGTCGTTGTCAACGCGCTACGCCGCAGATCGGCACTCCAGCGGCGACCTAGGTCTCACCTTCAGTCCTGCATGGGCGCCGCTCTACCCCGTCAGGTCGCCGTCAGGCGGCGTGGCCATCCATACTGCGTCCCGTCCAAAACTCACCCCCCCAAATCCTTAAGCTCTCCGCCGAAGGTCGGCACTCCTGACCACGACTAAAGGTCGTGGTCAGTCTTGGCTCAAGTCGGCATGGTGTAACGCCTGCTTTAGCCTTCTAAATGGGCCTCCGGCTATTAACATGCCTCGAACTATCTCACTTAGCCTTCTAAATGGGCCTCCGACTATAAACATGCCTCGAACTATCTCACTTAGCCTTCTAAATGGGCCTCCGACTATTAACATGCCTCGAGCTATCTCACTTAGCCTTCTAAATGGTCCTCCGGCTATTAACATGCCTCGAACTATCTCACTTAGCCTTCTAAATGGGCCTCCGGCTATTAACATGCCTCGAACTATCTCACTTAGCCTTCTTAATGGGACTCCGACTATTAACATTTTTTTCTTCTTTTTTTTTCTATGTGATTGAGGGAGGCAAAAGGCATAACTGCCTATAGCGAGTGCCTCCCCCATAGTTGAAAGAGTGACAGGGCCAAAATCAAGGGACGTTCGAGCCAAAATGCCTGGACACACGGAGTTTGAAGCAATTTAAGTCATAGGAAGAGGGAAAGACTGATTCTGGGAGAGAGTTCCAGAGCTCAGCTGTTGAGTAGAAGAAAGTTTGAGAGTAACGTTTCACTCTTGGGTTGGAGAGTTGCACAGAGTAGGGGTGGGATTGAGTTGCAAGACGGGTACCACGTGCCCTACGTAAAGGAGGTGGTATGCACTGGGATAGCTCTGAGGAACACTGATTATTATAGTAGCGATAGAATAGCGAGAGAGATGCAACATTGCGGCGGAGAGAGAGAGATTGCAGAGAGTTGGTGAGTGGACTGGAGTTAATGATACGAAAGGCCTTCCTTTCAACTTTGTCTAGGAGAGCGGTGTGAGAGGAACCTCCCCACACATGTGAACAATACTCAATACAAGGGCGCACTATGCCCCTGTACAGAGCAAGAAGCTGTGCAGGGGAAAAGAACCCCCTAAGGCGGTTGAGCACACCCAGCTTCTGGGAGGCTGCCTTAGCAAGACTGGTAATATGGTCCTTCCAAATGAGAGCAGAAGAAAAAGAGACACCAAGAATATTGAGAGAAGATGAAGGGTTGATTTTTGTATTGTTGAAGAATAAGGGATAGTCCGCTGGGAGATCCTGACGGGTAGATAGATGGAGAAATTGGGTTTTGGAAGCATTAAAGTTAACAAGGTTTTCTCTGCCCCAATTGGAAATAGTATTTAGATCAGAATTTAAGAGTTCTATGGCTTCATTACGTTTGTCGTTGAGGGACTGCTGGCTGGGGCGTTCTGAAAAACTAATGGAGTAGTGTAAGGTTGAGTCGTCTGCATATGAATGGATGGGACTTAAGGTACAGTTAAGGAGATCATTTATAAAAATTAGAAAGAGAATAGGAGATAGGACAGAGCCCTGAGGAACACCGGAGTTTATAGGGTGAGGAAGTGAACAATGGCCGTCCACAACCGCGGCTATGGAACGGCCGGAAAGGAAATTAGAGACAAAGGCACAGATGGAGGGATAGAAACCGAAGGAGGGTAGTTTAGAAATTAAAGATTTATGCCAGACTCTATCGAAGGCTTTCGATATGTCTAGTGCAATAGAAAAAGTCTCACCGAAGTCCCGAAAGGAGGATGACCAAGAGTTAGTAAGATATGAAAGAAGATCACCAGTAGAGCGACCCATAAGGAAGCCATACTGGCGATCTGAGAGCAGATTATGAGAAGAGAAATGCTTAAGAAATTTGGAAGCAAGAATAGTTTCAAAAACTTTAGAAAGACAAGAGATAAGAGCAATTGGACGATAGTTGGAGGGTTGAGAGCGGTCACCCTTCTTTGGGACAGGTTGAATGTGAGCAAACTTCCAGCATGAAGGGAAGACGTTAGAGGGTAGACAGAGACGAAAGAGTTTGCCTAGGCAGGGAGTCAGCACGGAAGCACAGTTTTTGAGAACAACAGGAGGAACACCGTCCGGACCGTACGCCTTATTAGTGTTAAGCCCAGAGAGGGTAGAAAGTACATCTTTAGAAGAGATTAGGATATTAGGCATAAGTAAGAGAGAGGAGGGCGGAGAGGGAGGAATAGCACCGGAATCATCCAAGGTGGAGTTTCTAGCAAAAGTTTGAGCGAAGAGTTTAGCTTTGTCAGAGGAAGAAGTGATGGTTGTGCCATCAGAGTGCGAAAGGGGAGGGAAAGACGAGGAAGAGAAATTGTTGGAGAGGTTTTTGGCTAGATGCCAGAAAGCTTGGGAAGAGCTAGAGTTGGATAGTTCAGTGCATTTATTATTGATGAAAGAGTGTTTGGCAAGTCGAAGAACAGATTTGGCATGATTCCGGGCAGAAACATATGAAGAATGAGAGTCTTGAGTTTTAAGGCGTCGGTACCATTTGAATGCTTCCTCCTTATTGCGGACAGCAGTAGAACAGGCGTGAGTAAACCAAGATTTTTTAGCATTAGTCTGAGAGAAAGAGAATGGAATGTATGCTTCCATGCCCGATAGGATTACCTCGGTAATGCGTTCAGCACTCTCCGAGGGTCCTCGGCCATGGAAGCAGAAATCATTCCATGGGAAATCAAAGAAGTACTGCCGAAGAGCCTCCCAGTCGGCAGCGCCAAAGTGCCACAAGCGCCGCCGGCTAGGAGGATTGGGTGGCTGTACTGGAGAGATAGGACAGGTGACAGAGATAAGTTTATGGTCGGAGGAGCCCAGAGGAGAGAAAAGATCGACAGTATAAGAAGAAGGGTTAGAAGTTAGAAACAAGTCAAGAATGTTGGGCCGATCTCCGATGCGATCCGGGATACGGGTGGGTTGCTGAACTAACTGCTCTAGGTAATTTAGGATAGAAAAGACGTAGGCTTGTTCACCAGGTGGATCAGTAGTGTGAGAGGAGAGCCAATGGCGGTGGTGAACGTTGAAATCTCCTAAGATGGAGATTTCTGAGAAAGGAGAAATGGATAGAATGTGTTCCACTGTAGAGTTTAGATAGTCAAAGAATTTCGGAAAGTTGGTAGAGTTAGGGGAAAGATAGACAGCACAGAAATATTTAGTAAGAGAATGACAGGAAAGTTTGAGCCATAAAGTTGAGAATTCAGAGGAGTCGAAATCGGGAACACGAGAGCAAGTGAGTTTGTTGTGCACATATGCACAACATCCACCTTTGGCTTTGAAACTAGGATAGAGAAAGTAGGAGGATACAGAGAAGGGGTTGCTGGAAGTTGCTACAGACACCTGAGTTTCGGTGAGGAAGAGAAGATCAGGTTTGTAGGAGGAGAGATGGTGCTCAACAGAGGCTATCTCACTTAGCCTTCTAAATGGGCCTCCGGCTATTACCATGCCTCAAACTATCTCACTTAGCCTTCTAAATGGGCCTCCGGCTATTAACATGCCTCGAACTATCTCACTTAGCCTTCTAAATGGGCCTCCGGCTATTAACATGCCTCAAATTTTTTTTTTTTTTTTTTTTCTATGTGATTGAGGGAGGCAAAAGGCATAACTGCCTATAGCGAGTGCCTCCCCCATAGTTGAAAGAATGACAGGGCCAAAATCAAGGGACGTTCGAGCCAAAATGCCTGGACACACAGAGTTTGAAGCAATTTAAGTCATAGGAAGTGGGAAAAACTGATTCTGGGAGAAAGTTGCAGAGCTCAGCTGTTGAGTAGAAGAAAGTTTGAGAGTAATGTTTCACTCTTGGGTTGGAGAGTTGCACAGAGTAGGGGTGAGATTGAGTTGCAAGACGGGTACCACGTGCCCTACGTAAAGGAGGTGGTATGCACTGGGATAGCTCTGAGGAACACTGATTATTATAGTAGCGATAGAATAGCGAGAGAGATGCAACATTGCGGCGGAGAGAGAGAGATTGCAGAGAGTTGGTGAGTGGACGGGAGTTAATGATACGAAAGGCCTTCCTTTCAACCTTGTCTAGGAGAGTGGTGTGAGATGAACCTCCCCACACATGTGAACAATACTCAATACAAGGGCGCACTATGCCCCTGTACAGAGCAAGAAGCTGTGCAGGGGAAAAGAACCCCCTAAGGCGGTTGACCACACCCAGCTTCTGGAAGGCTGCCTTAGCAAGACTGGTAATAATTACGGTCCTTCCAAATGAGAGCAGAAGAAAAAGAGACACCAAAAATATTGAGAGAAGATGAAGGGTTGATTTTTGTATTGTTGAAGAATAAGGGATAGTCCGCTGGGAGATCCTGACGGGTAGATAGATGGAGAAATTGGGTTTTGGAAGCATTAAAGTTAACAAGGTTTTCTCTGCCCCAATTGGAAATAGTATTTAGATCAGAATTTAAGAGTTGTATGGCTTCATTACGTTTGTCGTTGAGGGATTGCTGGCTGGGGCGTTCTGAAAAAGTAATGGAGTAGTGTAAGGTTGAGTCGTCTGCGTATGAATGGATGGGAATTAAGGGACAGTTAAGGAGATCATTTATAAAAATTAGAAAGAGAATAGGAGATAGGACAGAGCCCTGAGGAACACCGGAGTTTATAGGGTGAGGAAGTGAACTATCTCACTTAGCCTTCTAAATGGGCCTCCAACTATTAACATGCCTCCAACTATCTCACTTAGCCTTCTAAATGGGCCTCCGGCTATTAACATGCCTCAAACTATCTCACTTAGCCTTCTAAATGGGCCTCCGACTATTAACATGCCTCGAACTATCTGACTTAGCCTTCTAAATGGGCCTCCGGCTATTAACATGCCTCGAACTATCTCACTTAGCCTTCTAAATGGGCCTCCGGCTATTAACATGCCTCGAACTATCTCACTTAGCCTTCTTAATGGGACTCCGACTATTAAAATTTTTTTTTTTTCTATGTGATTGAGGGAGGCAAAAGGCATAACTGCCTATAGCGAGTGCCTCCCCCATAGTTGAAAGAGTGACAAGGCCAAAATTAAGGGACGTTCCTGCCAAAATGCCTGGACACACAGAGTTTGAAGCAATTTAAGTCATAGGAAGAGGGAAAGACTGATTCTGGGAGAGAGTTCCAGAGCTCAGATGTTGAGTAGAAGAAAGTTTGAGAGTAACGTTTCACTCTTGGTTTGGAGAGTTGCACAGAGTAGGGGTGGGATTGAGTTGCAAGACGGGTACCACGTGCCCTACGTAAAGGAGGTGGTATGCACTGGGATAGCTCTGAGGAACACTGATTATTATAGTAGCGATAGAATAGCGAGAGAGATGCAACATTGCGGCGGAGAGAGAGAGATTGCAGAGAGTTGGTGAGTGGACGGGAGTTAATGATACGAAAGGCCTTCCTTTCAACTTTGTCTAGGAGAGCGGTGTGAGAGGAACCTCCCCACACATGTGAACAATACTCAATACAAGGGCGTACTATGCCCCTGTACAGAGCAAGAAGCTGTGCAGGGGAAAAGAACCCCCTAAGGCGGTTGAGCACACCCAGCTTCTGGGAGGCTGCCTTAGCAAGACTGGTAATATGGTCCTTCCAAATGAGAGCAGAAGAAAAAGAGACACCAAGAATATTGAGAGAAGATGAAGGGTTGATTTTTGTATTGTTGAAGAATAAGGGATAGTCCGCTGGGAGATCCTGACGGGTAGATAGATGGAGAAATTGGGTTTTGGAAGCATTAAAGTTAACAAGGTTTTCTCTGCCCCAATTGGAAATAGTATTTAGATCAGAATATAAGAGTTCTATGGCTTCATTACATTTGTCGTTGAGGGATTGCTGGCTGGGGCGTTCTGAAAAACTAATGGAGTAGTGTAAGGTTGAGTCGTCTGCGTATGAATGGATGGGAATTAAGGTACAGTTAAGGAGATCATTTATAAAAATTAGAAAGAGAATAGGAGATAGGACAGAGCCCTGAGGAACACCGGACTTTATAGGGTGAGGAAGTGAACAATGGCCGTCCACAACCGCAGCTATGGAACGGCCGGAAAGGAAATTAGAGACAAAGGCACAGATGGAGGGATAGAAACCGAAGGAGGGTAGTTTAGAAATTAAAGATTTATGCCAGACTCTATCGAAGGCTTTCGATATGTCTAGTGCAATAGAAAAAGTCTCACATGCCTCGAACTATCTCACTTAGCCTTCTAAATGGGCCTCCGGCTATTAACATGCCTCGAACTATCTCACTTACCCTTCTAAATGGGCCTCCGGCTATTAACATGCCTCGAACTATCTCACTTACCCTTCTAAATGGGCCCCAGACTATTAACATGCCTCGAACTATCTCACTTAGCCTTCTAAATGGGCCTCCGACAATTAACATGCCTCAAACTATCTCACTTAGCCTTCTAAATGGGCCTCCGACTATTAACATGCCTCGAACTATCTCACTTAGCCTTCTAAATGGGCCTTCGGCTATTAACATGCCTCGAACTATCTCACTTACCCTTCTAAATGGGCCTACGGCTATTAACATGCCTCGAACTATCTCACTTAGCCTTCTAAATGGGCCTCCGGCCATTAACATGCCTCGAGCTATCTCACTTAGCTTTCGAAATGGGCCTCCGGCTATTAACATGCCTCGAACTATCTCACTTAGCCTTCTAAATGGGCCTCCGGCTATTAACATGCCTCGAACTATCTCACTTAGCATTCTAAATGGGCCTCCGGCTATTAACATGCCTCGAACTATCTCACTTACCCTTCTAAATGGGCCTCCGGTTATTAACATGCCTCGAACTATCTCACTTACCCTTCTAAATGGGCCTCCGACTATTAACATGCCTCGAACTATCTCACTGAGCCTTCTAAATGGGCCTCCGACTATTAACATGCCTCGAACTATCTCACTTAGCCTTCTAAATGGGCCTCCGGCTATTAACATGCCTCGAACTATCTCACATAAGCACCCGTCACACCTAGCCGATTTTAGGCCAAGACTGTCCGCGGCCTAAGGGTCGTGGACAGTCTTGGTCTACGTCGCCGCGCATCATGGGCCGTCGCCAACATAACAAACAGGTCGGGATGGGTCTTCACATACCCCCTCATAAGCTCTACATGCACAACATTGAAAATCAAGTCGGCGTGGAGTGAGGCCAAAAAATGGGACGGGAAGGGGACGGGAGGCTGATGGCGTGTGACGGCGCTTGACGGCGCTTGACGGAAAAAGGTAGGCGTCAGTGCGGCGGCACACGGCACCATAAATGAGGTCTGCGTCAGGCGGCATCACCATAACAACCTGCGGGGATCAGTGGCGGCTTGCGGCGACCCAACGATGCCCTAACGGTCAATATATAAATAAACGACATAATTAAATAATTAAATAATAAATATATTATCAATAACCATCAAAATATAAGATTAGGTATATTAATTACAGAAAAAATTAAAAATAACAACATTCAATACATAATTAAATTAATAATAAAAATAAAATAACAGAATTAACTGAAATAATCAGTTAATAATCAGCCGTCCATACTGAAGGGGTCGCCGTCCATCGGCACAGTAATGCATATTGACGCCGCCCTACCTCCTGTCGACGCCGTTCGTCGGGTCGTTGTCAACGCGCTACGCCGCAGATCGGCACTCCAGCGGCGACCTAGGTCTCACCTTCAGTCCTGCATGGGCGCCGCTCTACCCCGTCAGGTCGCCATCAGGCGGCGTGGCCATCCATACTGCGTCCCGTCCATAACTCACCCCCCCAAATCCTTAAGCTCTCCGCCGAAGGTCGGCACTCCTGACCACGACTAAA